>ML102418.1:134480-217868 GCA_003697995.1 Taxidea taxus jeffersonii | reverse complement strand
GGTTGTGATCTCTCCTCTTTCATTCATGATTTTATTTATTTGGGTCCTTTCTCTTTTCTTTTGGATAAGTCTGGCCAGGGGTTTATCAATCTTATTAATTCTTTCAAAGAACCAGCTCCTAGTTTCATTGATTTGTTCTATTGTTTTTTTGGTTTCTATTTCATTGATTTCTGAATCAATGATCTTTATTATTGATCTTTATTATTTCTCTTCTCCTGCTGGGTTTAGGCTTTCTTTGTTGTTCTCTCTCGAGTTCCTTGAGGTGTAGGGTTAGGTTGTGTATTTGAGACCTTTCCTGTTTCTTGAGATAGGCTTGTATCGCTATATATTTTCCTCTCAGGACTGCCTTTGCTGTGTCCCACAGATTTTGGACCGTTGTGTTTTCATTATCATTTGTTTCCATGGTTTTTTTCAATTCTTCTTTAATTTCCTGGTTGACCCATTCATTTTTTAGAAGGATGCTGTTGAGCCTCCATGTATTTGTGCTCTTTCCACATTTCCTCTTGTGATTGAGTTCTAGCTTCAGAGCATTGTGGTCTGAAAATATGCAGGGAATGATCCCAATCTTTTGATACCTGTTGAGACCTGATTTATGACCCAGGATGTGATCTATTCTGGAGAATGTTCCATGGGCACTAGAGAAGAACGTGTATTCTGTTGCTTTGGGGTAGAATGTTCTGAATATATCTGTGATGTCCATCTCGTCCAGTGTGTCATTTAAGACCTTTATTTCCTTGTTGATCTTTTGCTTGGATGATCTGTCCATTTCAGTGAGGGGTGTATTAAAGTCTCCAACTATTATTGTATTCTTGTCAATGTGTTTCTTTGATTTTGTTATTAATTGGTTTATATAGTTGGCTGTTCCCATGTTAGGGGCATAGATATTTAAAATTGTTAGATCTTCTTGTTGGACAGACCCTTTGAGTATGATGAAGTGTCGTTCCTCATCTCTTATTATAGTCTTTGGCTTAAAATCTAATTGATCTGATATAAGGATTGCCACCCCAGCTTTCTTCTGATGTCCATTAGCATGGTAAATTGTTTTCCACCCCGTCACTTTCAATCTGGAGGTGTCTTCAGGTCTAAGATGAGTTTCTTGTAGGCAGCATATTGATGGGTTTTGTTTTTTTATCCATTCTGAAACCGTGTGTCTTTTGATTGGGGCATTTAGCCCATTTACGTTCAGGGTAACTATTGAGAGATATGAATTTAGTGCCATTGTATTGCCTGTAAGGTGATTGTTACTGTATATTGTCTCTGTTCCTTTCTGGTAATACTTTTAGGGTCTCTCTTTGCTTAGAGAACCCCTTTCAATATTTCCTGTAGAGCTGGTTTGGTGTTTACAAATTCTTTCAGTTTTTGTTTGTCCTGGAAGCTTTTTATCTCTCCTTCTATTTTCAATGATAACCTAGCTGGATAAAGTATTCTTGGCTGCATGTTTTTCTCGTTTAGTGCTCTGAATATATCATGCCAGTTCTTTCTGGCCTGCCAGGTCTCTGTGGATAAGTCTGCTGCCAATCTAATATGTTTACCATTGTATGTTACAGACTTCTTGTCCCGTGCTGCTTTCAGGATTTTCTCTTTGTCACTAAAACTTGTAAATTTTACTATTAGATGACAGGGTGTGGACCTATTCCTATTGATTTTGAGGGGGATTCTCTGCTCCTCCTGGATTTTGATGCTTGTTCCCTTTGCTATATTAGGGAAATTCTCTATAATAATTCTCTCCAATATACCTTCTGCTCCTCTCTCTCTTTCTTCTTCTTCTGGAATCCCAATTATTCTAATGTTGTTTCGTCTTATGGTATCACTTATCTCTCAAATTCTACCCTCGTGGTCCAGTAGTTGTTTGTCTCTCTTTTGCTCAGCTTCTTTATTCTCTGTCATTTGGTCTTCTATATCACTAATTCTTTCTTCTGCCTCATTTATCCTAGCAGTAAGAGCCTCCATTTTTTATTGCACCTCATTAATAGCTTTTTTTATTTCAACTTGATTAGATTTTAGTTATTTTATTTCTCCAGAAAGGGCTTTTATTTCTCCCGACAGGGTTTCTCTAATGTCTTCCATGCCTTTTTCAAGCCCGGCTAGAACCTTGAGAATTGTCGTCCTGAATTCCAGATCTGACATATTACCAATGTCTGTATTGATTAGGTCCCTAGCCTTCGGTCCTGCCTCCTGTTCTTTTTTTTTTGTGGTGAGTTTTTCTGCCTTGTCATTTTGTCTAGATAAGAATATATGAAGGAGCAAATGTAATACTAACAGGGTGGCAAAGACCCCAGGAAGATGTGCTCTGGAATTCCGCTGTTCTCCTTGTTAAGTGAACTTGGTCTTGGCTGGATTTCTTGTTGATCTTCTAGGGGAGGGGCCTGTTGTAGTGATTTTCAAGTGTGTCTTCCCCAGGCAGAATTGCACCTCCCTTACCAGGGGCCGGGCTAAGTAATCCTCTCAGGTTCGCTTTCGGGAGCTTTTGTTCCCTGAACGCTTTCCGTAGAGTTCTGGAGGACGGGAATGAAAATGGCAGCCTCCCAATCTCTGGCTCGGAGGAGCCGAGAGCTAGGGGCCCCAGTCTTCAGTGTGCCTTCAGAGAAAAGCACTTAATCACTCCCGTCTCCCCAGCCTCCAGCCGCGCTTGGAGAAAATCGTGCATAATCAGTCCCGTCTCCCTGGCTTCTGGCTGTGCTCCAAGGTCACCCAGCCTGTGACCGAGCATCTCTGTCTCTGGCAGAGTCCCACCTGGAGTCTCCAAACCCCGTAGATCCCTGAGCTCTCCCAGGTCGGAGTCTTCCCGATTCTTGTGGGGACCCCTCACACAGAGCACTGGCCCATGTCACAGACCACAGCTCTAGGAAACCCCGAGTTGAGAATTCACTCCTCGGCTCTGTCTCTGCAGCCGGCTTCCCCGCTCTAATACCTGTGAGCTCTGTGACACTCAGACACCCCCGATCCTTCTGTGACCCCGCGGGACCTGAGTCCATGCTGTCCCCGCAAGGTCTTCACCCCAGTTTAGCCTCTGGAGCGATGTCCCTCCATGGAGCAGACTTTTAAAGTCCTGATTTTGTGCTCCGTTGTTCCGCCGCTTGCCAGGAGACGGCCCCTCCCCCCAGGGTCTATCTTCCCATCACGTTGGATTCTCTTCTCTGCTGCTCCTACCTTTTAGAAAGTGGTCGATTTTCTGTTTCTAGAATTGTTGTTCTTCTTCTCTTCGATCTCCTCTTGGATCTACATCTTATATTTTTAAAGGCATTTTATTTTCCTTGGACAGCATCCAAAGTAGATGGTATGCTAACCAGCAGAGGCCAACTAGTTTGGCACTTAAAATTAACCCCTGAGAGATAATTGTCAGCCTCATTGACACATTGTCACCTTCATATTGTCTGGGTCAGGATTTCTCAAAATGTGGTCTAGAGGCCATAAGCATCAGAAATCCTAAGGGAGGCTTGTTTGAAATAAATGCAAATCCTTAGATGTTACTCCAGCCCAGCAAAATAATAACTTCTGGACATGGAGTGTGGAAACCTACATCCATTTTAAGCTTGCTCCCCATATTATTTTTGACATACAGTTGATAGAGAACCACCATTCTCCATAACCAGCAGCTCCATGGGTTTCTACTTTCTAAGTGGACTCTGTGCTGGTTATTCACTCTGTGACCTCCCACACTGATCCATTATCCCTTCTTGGCCATGATCTGTGCCCTGGCAGCTTAACCTATATGGGCTCCCCAGCCAGCTGGTTTTGGGTTGGATTCAACTAGTGGGAGGTACTCACAGGGAGTTGCAGGGCAGGAGGAAAGACAAGTGAGGGGTTTTCTTCTCCTGTTTCTCCCCTACTGGGGACGGTGTCCCTCCATGATCTCAGTTCCTATTGGGTGGCTCCAGTGGCACGCTGGAGCCAGGCATGAGAGAGCTGACAGACTCTTTCTTCCCAGCTTTCTGTTTAGCAGCATTATATTAGTAGCACAAAAGTGATTGGGGTAGAATATTTATACCCCCCAAATTAGCAAATGCTATAAAACAGAGCATTTTCCCCCAGAGAGCTAGCTGCTAGTTGTTAAATATTTACCAACACACCACTGAGAGGCCCCTTCTTCATGGTTCTAGCTCTTGTTGGAATCCTATAGCAACATTTTCCTCCCATATCCTAAAGGCCAAGGGATGGCAATGTCTTCCCACTGTTGTACGCTCAGAAACCTCAGCATCTCTAGTCAGTTCACCTAACCCTAATCACAACTCTGTGAGAAGTCCCTTCAGTAAAGTCTCTAGAATATTTTGAGTTAGATGCTGTTTCCAGAACAGATGCATAGCTGCCATGGGGACTACCCTCCTGTCACAGAGCACAAATCCTCTCCTAATCCAGAGCAGGCCCAAGGAGCATCACCTCGGGATGGCTGTAAAAACTCAAGTCCTTGGGACTGGAATTTTAGATACTCTCTCTCCATCCTGCACTCAGCAGCCCAGGCACTGTGTGCACCAGAAGCTCCTCTGGGCAGTAATTACCTGGAAAGCAGTCCCAGCAAGTGCCTGCCCTCTGCACCAGGAACCCCAGACCATGGCTCAGATTGGCTAAGAATTGCTGACTTCCACAGATTCTCACAACTGTGTTGAAAATTGTTGAAAAGGCACTACTTGGAGAATGTGTTGTGCTTCTGCTGCACATGTGATTGGAGGCAGCTGTACCTTATGAACTGGAAAAATAGGGTTACTGGCTGAGCAAGGGACAGTTTGAAGGCACGTGAGGCAACCACAAAATGATTCAGGGTCATAATTCTCCCAAAGGATGCCATGACTACATAATGAGAACAAAATCAAACCAAAAAGAGAAACAATGATGCCACATACAAACTGTGACAACTACAAAAGCATTAAGCACTAAGATTATCTTTTCCTGCTTTTTTTTGTGTATGTGTATGTGTGATCAGGATGTCTCTCCATTCAATGTTGTGGCCTGGCACGGGAACTACACCCCATACAAGTACAACTTGGAGAACTTCATGGTCATTAACTCGGTGGCCTTTGACCACACAGTAAGTCTGGACCATGGAGGGGCCCTGGGGATACGACAGCCCTTACGTGGGAGGGTCAGAGTAGGTCCCCGATATTCAGATTTAACTTTTCCAGGATCACCCTTGGAAGCCCAACATATTGTCATTCCTCATTGTGCTGACAGGAATTTGAATCACTTGCAGCCGGGTGTGGGAGAAGGAGTAAATAACCAGCTATTGGGAGAGCCAAGCCTGACATGCCACTCTCACCCTTGAATTCAACTTAGGTCTTACACCAAGTTTCACAGTAACTCCCATAAATGGCTAAAAACTTAGTTTCTTCTTGGCAAATGTATCCTCAAAAGAAACCAACTGCTAATGTTAGTGATAAAGTCATGAGAAAGAAACAGCTCTGGATTTGGAAAGTTCTCGATCCTGCTTACAAGTGCTGAGTCTGCTCTGTCCGGCTGCCTACTCCAGTGCCTCCTCTTCGGGCTGTTTTTAGCAGTGGTGGAGCAGACAGTCCTCTTCTAAAGTTCATCAGAATGTTCAGTGCCTGAATTTAAAAACAGAGAAGTTCTAAAGCATGAACTCAGGGATATTTTTCACTCAATTAGAGGGCCACAAATAGGTCCCTGGTCTACAGGGCAAGCCCCCAAAGCCCCACATTTGTGATAAAGTGCTAGTTCTGAGATCCTGGGGGAAAGTTTATTTTGAAGCCTAGTTCATAATAAATTAACTTTAAAAAGCTGGAAGGATGATTACTCTGAGCCAGCTCAGCTTATCTCTAGGGGAACAAAACTACCTTTCTGAAGAGCAACAACTCGTAACAAAACCAAAAGGGAAAAGAAAATGAGGCATCAAGCCCAAAGCAGCATTAAAAAAGATCCAGAGACATGGATAGAGCTTTATTTGAGTCTCACTACCCTTTCTTTAACAGTTTCAGATCATTTCTCAAGGCAGATGAAGAAGTGTAAAGTCTCAGAGCAATAGGGCTGGGATTTTGGCTTGCCTTTGCACAGGTCCAATCTTTGTACTGCTGCTACCATTATTCTCCTAAAATCCAGGTCTGATAATTCTACCACTGCATTAGAAAACCTTTGCAGCCTCCCCATGTGTTTAGGATTGTCTGAGCTCTCAAGCATACTATCTGATGCTCTCTGCCATCTGGCCCTAGACTCATTTTTTCACTTCCAACTCTTAGCCCCTGTGCCTTCTGCCAATGCATTCTGAGCTTTAGCTTTCTTTCCTCTTAACAAAATCTCTGTACATTTTGATGTCCTTCCTGTTTTCTGTGCTTAAAATGCCTTTTCCTTTCCTTCCTTCTTTCCTTCTTTCCTTCCTTCCTTCCTTCCTTCCTTCTTTTTCCTTCCTCCCTCCCTCCCTTTTCTTTCTCCTTTATTTTCCATTTTATTCCTCAAATATCACCACCTCTTTGAAGACTGAAGTAGTTAGGCACTCTCTGTAATCCTTTGGAGTTCTACTTATAAAGAGAGATCACCCTTGGCACCTTGCTGTGGTCAGTTGTTCACACACCTGCAACCCACCACCACCACTAACAATGCTAAAGGGGCAAGGAATAGGTCTCTTTGAATCCCAGATCCTAACATGGCATGTGAGAGCAAACATGATCATTGATTTCAATGAAATTGAATCTCAATCTTTCCAGTTTTAGAAGGGTTCTAAAGTTCTTTTAAAATTTCAATATTGTCCCCCAGCCTATGCCCTCTACATTACCACCATCTAAACTAATGATGTAAGTGATGTATTTTAGACATGAGAGTCAAACAAGGGTAAGGAAAGCAATGAGGATGCCATCTGGATGCCCTAAAGAGAAGCATATCCTACCTAAATCTATACCAAAAGTTGGATACTATTTTATTTCTATTTTCACCTCACTCTGAGCATCCATTCTGCAGAGAACTCCCTGCTGCACATCCCAGCTCTGGTCACTCTGACCTGAGGTTGGGAGGCAGGCATGAACAAGGTCTCAGAACCACAGGGTGATACTTGCATGAAATGAGGGCTCAGCAGAGTGAGAAAGCAGCTCCAAATCCTCTTAGTTGGTGTTAATTCATTTTGCTTCAAGCACAGCAAGAGCTGAAAGTCAGATGAGTGATTTCTGCACCTCAGCAACAAGCCCAGTCTTCTTAGCTTGGCCTGTGTGGCTTCATCAGAAATTACAATGTCAGGGTGCCTGGGTGGCTCAGTTGGTTAAGCCTGAGGCTCTTGATCTCGGCTCAGGTCTTGATCTTGCAGTTGTGAAGTCAAGCCCCAGGTTGGGCCCCAGGTTGCACTCCACAATGGGCTCTGTGATAGGCCCCACAATGGGTATGGAGCCTACTCAAAAATCAAAAACAAAAACCTAGAGTCAACATGGAAACCCCTTCCAGTGTGGGTGACATGTCTACCATTGTCCAGTCACCTCCCTTCCATCATGGGCTCAGTGTCTCCTTGTGCTTTCACAGGACCCATCCATCTTCACAGTATTGACCGCCAAGTCTGTCCGCCAGGGAGTGGCTATTGCTGATTTTGTCATCTTCCCACCTCGATGGGGGGTAGCTGACAAGACCTTCAGGCCTCCTTATTATCACAGTAAGTCTCTATTTTACCAAGCCACATTGGAAACCAAAGAGACCACAAAGCATGGAACATGAGCCATTGAGAATACCACTTAGGGGTCTCTGGACATCATACTGTGCTGGCTTTCAGGATCCTGCCTATGGAGGCCCTAATGCTGCTCCTCAGATGTGTAGTTGCTGAAACCCCATGACTTCCGTGGAGATGGCAGTGATGTGTCAACTCTGAGGAGGAAGTAATGCCTACAGCCCAGTTCCTTTGGCCCTAAAGAGAGCAGATAGGCTAATAAAGTTTGAAGCAAGATGTTTCTTTACATTTCAGATGCTTCTTTGTGGGGAGAGGGAATGGTGGAAGGTTGTTGGTTAGCTTGTTGTTTTTGGAATGTTCTTTTCCTAAGCTTGGTTCAAGAGCCAGTAAAATGGCCTTGTCCAATTATTTTGGTGGGATAAAAGAGACTGCAGTCTGCACTAGGGAATGGACCTCATTCTGGAAGCAGTTTCTGTGGAGCATGTGTTGCCTAGAACAGAACTTACTAAATCTATTATTTTATTTTATTTATTATTACTAGCTGCTAATAATTATTGACCATTTTCTATGGCTCTGTTATAAGTTCTATAAAACTATTAAACCACTTAATCTTCACAGCAGTTATAAGAGGGAGGTAGTGTCATTATCCTCTTTTTTTCAGAAGGTAAAACAGGCATGAAGGATTAAGTAATTTGGAAAGATGGAGTAACTTGCTCAAGGCCTCACAACTAGTTAAATGGTGGAGTCAGGATTTAATTGAAGGCAATCTGATGCCAGAACACACACACACTCATGACCACTAACTAATGTGTCTAGCACAGTGCCTGATACACAATATGCATCTAATATTTATTTTATTTTAGTAAATGAATCACCACAAATGAATAAAATATTTCATGGCTGCAATTAATGAAGTTGGCATTTTTAATAGTCCAAGAGCTAGCCAAAAATCCAACCTTAAAGGTCAGTGTACAATTCCACTTCCTGAAGATTGTGTTTTTGTACACAGAGTTCTGGAAAGACTCTGAGGTGAATTTCAGCAGGAACATTCTTAAAAACAAATCCCTTTCCTTAGTCAACCTCAGGGCCTTCCCTCCATGTTTGGCTCCCCTTTATCTGTACCAGCTCCCAAATACCCCAGCTCAACAAGATACAACAGTGCACTGAATAGACAATTTGGGCATTTATAGGAGGTACAGATTAGGGCCCTGAGGATGGAAGAAAGCTACGGCATGGTCAAATTCCAGCACCACGTTTTTCTGGTGACCTCATTATAGTGGAGGAAAGGATACAATTACCACTACAAAGACACCAGAGACTTTGTAAATAGAATCAAAACAAACTACCATCTTTTCTGAGGAGTGTTCTCCTAGAAGTTAGTCCCCTAGAAGACGTGATATCCAGGAGAGAGAATTGCTTTAGCTTTAACTTAGCCTGTACCTCACATGCTAGTCCTTGATAATTCATTATCTCACCTAGTGAAGTTCTTGTGCTGAAGTTGCTTTATGTTCCTGAGGTAGCGGTTTTCAAATTTTCATATGTGTCACTATCACTAGCGGGCTTGTTAAAACACAGATTCTTGGGCTCCACCCCCTGAATTTCTGCTCCAGTAGGTCTAGGATGGAGCCTGAGAATCTGCCTTCATAACAAGCTCCCATGGGCTGTTGATGTTGCTGTTCCAGGAACCACACTTTGAGAACATTAGTAATATAAAAATCACTTAGAATGCCTACTAAAAAAAAATTCTTCCCAGCGCCCACTCTCAGATGGTATAATTAGTTATTTCTGAGGTGGAACCTCAGAATCTGCATTTTGAATTAGCAAGTCAGAGAAGTCCACAGGCTACACATGGAGAGATGCTGCCCTGCGTGCGGCTTGTCTCCCTGCCTAGGGAGAAGAAGACTGGAGCCATCTGAGACAAGTTTGTATTGGCTACAGCTCTCAAGCCACTTTGGTTTGTAGTTCAGTCTCCTGAAACAAATGACATTGTGAAATGCCTCATAATATTTTTTTAAAAGACTCTCAAGTACATTTGGCCCAGGATAGATAGATATCAGAAAGGTATGGTTGCCTGAGTTAGTTGGGAAAAAGCACAGAACCCCAAGTTAAAATATTTTTTCCAGAGATATTAAAACTATTGCTTTAGCAATAATCAAAATCTTTGCTACCTTGATGTGACTTTATAGGAGAAGTGGAGAATTATTTCTGCAGAAACATTGCCTCCAGTCATCTTAATGTACTTGAGCTAACTGGATTCAACATTAATCAGAGAGGCAAGGCCTACCCTCCCCCATCCTTTGAAATATAGAAAATGATATAGAAATGTCATCATCAAAGTCCTTGCTACCTAAATTCATATTCAGATCAAAGCTGAATTCTGGTATTGCTCTCTTCTTAAAATTAAGCCATGAAGGTGACTCTGAGGACACATCCTAGACTGAGGAGGATGACAACATATTTCAGTCATGAGCAGAACTGCTTTGAAAATATGGACACCTTATGCTTATAGTTGCTTCTTTTCCTCTATTTCTGTTTCATGGAGAAATGAGTAGAGCTATGATCTGGGTCTTACTTTTTCTACAGGGGCCTGCAGTAGCATTTTGTTTCCTAGGCATGATGACTATGGCTGCCTGGTCAATGACAGAAATATTTTGGCACTTGGTTATACTTCATATGTAAGGAAGAAGGCTGGGGCATCTATCGTGCCAAATGTCCAGCTTTGCAGGGCTTGCCAATGCCATAGCTCTCTGCTTCATTCGTGGTCTGTGTTCTTAGTCCTTTCATGGGACAGACTATGAGAGTAACTTTAATTAGCAATAATCGCACCTCGGATAAACCTCACTGGCTATGATACTGCCACTGCGCAAAGCTATGAGAGTAACTTTAGATGAGCTATTTCTTACTCATCTATTTCTTACTCACAGCATTTAGCACAGTGTCCAGTGACATATGTGGGTGGATGGATAGGCAGATGGATGGGGGTGGGGAATAGACAGATGGGTAGATGGGTGAATGAATGGAAAGGTACCTCAATTTTCTCAGGTATTATATTTCTTTAATTCTTGCCCTAAGTATGTGGCTGTTCTAATAAAAAGCTTTGTTTCAAAAGAAACATATGATTGAAAGAGTGCAGACATGGTGATTTTTGTCAAATTTTGCTGACTCCAGAAAGCACAACTAGGACCAATGGCCTTCATTTATATTAAAGCAAATTTCCATTTAATATGAGAGACCTTCCTAAAACCCAGAGCTTTCTAAAAGTATGGTAAGTTGCTTTGTTGAGTAGAGAGCTCCATTCATAGGAGGCATGCAGGCAAACCCCAGGAAGTAATCTGTCAGAAATAATATAGAAATTCTTCTGTATTGAGTAGAAGTAGTGATCCTTTCCAATTTAAAAATTTTAGGACTCTATGAAGAGAATATCAATGGAAACAGAAAGAAAAGAATGAATCTAAGAGGCATTTTGGAGGGTGGAAAATAAGATGACAGATTCAGATACAGAAGATAATGTTTGTTATGCTCTATAGCATTTATGGACTGGTTTTTATAGCTCTAATATCCTTTCCAATTTTAGTATATGTGCTGCCAAAGCGAGCACTCTAAAATCCTTTCACACAGATTATTGTTTGATAATAGTCTCCAAGTCTGGGGTTCTTTCCATTACATGACTCTTTCATCAACACTTTGTCACACATACATTCCATCTTGGTTTCCTGGATTGGGAACCAGAAATATGGTGACACCATGTACTATTGTGGGGCTATCAGATCTGGAAAAGAAGATGATTTTAATATAGGATGTATAAGTCTAGATGATAGGGTACATCTACTCTTTATTATAACTTTCACTTTAATTATTATTAAAATTCTTGTCTGGGCAATGATTTTCTTTAGATCCAACATTATTTCTTTCAGGCAGTGGAGCTTAAGACCTCTAATAATCCACATGTCCATCAAGTAGAGTTTTGCCTACCTAGAGTTTCACACTAATGAATGTTTGGGGGTGGGTGGGTTCCCATCTATCTATATTTGTTGGTAATCCTAAAAAATTTATCAGATTCTCCTACCTTCTCGACATTCCACAGAAATAATGCTTGAGAGGTCTTGGTACTTTACAGGTCTTGCCTTGAATAATAAAAATAATACTCTTTCAACCTTCCCAGGGAACTGCATGAGTGAATTCATGGGACTTATCAAAGGTCATTATGAGGCAAAGCAAGATGGGTTCCTGCCAGGGGGAGGCAGCCTGCACAGCTCAATGACCCCCCATGGGCCTGATGCTGACTGCTTTGAGAAGGCCAGTAAAGCCAAGCTGGCACCCGAGAGGATTGCTGATGGCACCATGGTAAGCAAACCAAATGCCAGGCTCTGGCAGCCTCTGGGCTTCCCAACCTTCTCAAAAGGAGTGGCTTTTTTTTTTTTTTTTAATTTCTCCAAAGATACAGAGATGGAGTCAGGAGAGGAGAGTGTGTGTCTTTGTGTGTGTTTATTCCCATGTGTGTATGCACACACCCCTATATGTATACTAGACTCCTATTGTGGTCAGGTAGAAAGAGCTTTGGACTTGAGTCAGACCTGAGATCAAATCCTATCTCTTAGTTCCTGCATGAACTTGACCAAGTCACTTAACTTCTCTGTGCTTCGTTTTTCCCATCTGTAGAATGGGTGTGGTAGCCACCCTAGCAGGTAGGCTATATTCAGCCTTATAGACTGGACATAGCACTGTTCAAATACAAGGGAATATTATTAATACTATCTGTATCCAGCCCAGAGTACATACGCTATGTCTCAGAATCATCTGCTTTTTGAGGTAATCCTCTAGGGCCACAGTCCTCAGGGATGCAGGATGTCACCTACCGAGGGGTTCTCAAGCCAAGGAGGATCAGGAAGCCAGGACTGTGAGCAGCAGTTCTCAGCTGTTTTCATTTTCTTTTGCTCTCCTTTGGCATGAGATGAAATTGATGGGACTGAAAACCTGTTTTGTATTCTTCCTGTATCAGGCTATAAACATTAAGGCTGAACACAATCGCAGTTGGTGGTGGTACTTGATTTTTATTTTATTTTTGCATTCTTGGAGGTGGAGTTTGTGGACCACAAGGAGTAATTTTATGTTCAATCATATGCAAATTTGCTTTACATTTTTAAACAAATGTCTTCAGTGCTACCTGACTAAAATCAATAGCACAGACCTGCTTGACTGCATGCCCAGATTGCAAACAGAAAGCATTATCTGTCTCTCTATCCAATGCAGTTTGTTTTCAGTCCCAACTCTAGGACCAGAGTTGATGGAGTTGATCTGCACCGGGAGGGAACAGAGTCCCATCTGCTTGACCTTGGCTCTCTTTCCCTTTCCAAAGGCCTTTGCAGAATTATATCTCGGTGAGATGAGGTTTGACACTCTCAATCAAGCTATTGCCTCCAAAGGCTCTTTGAGGTTTATGGGCTACCCAGACTTGTCACTCAGTAATCTTTGGTGCCCAACTTGGCTTTGGACAGTCAGTGTTATCAGGAAGCAGTGTTCTGCATCAGAGACGCAACGACAAGACTGTTTATATGAGGAACAAGACTTTGGGAAATGCCTGGGGCCTGGAGCACTAGGCAGAAAGAGCTCTACTATGAAGGAAATAAGGGCAGGGGAGGCCCCGGGCAGCCAGAGAGCCCAGACTACCTGGCAGGAGAGGTTCTGGCACATTACCTAGACCTAACTTTGGGTCTTCATCTCCATTTCTGATTATATAATTTGGACCCAGGCCCATCTATATACCTTATCCTTATCCCAGTTTGGAATAAACAAACTTTATACAATACTGTCTTCACAGCTCAGCTGGAATGGGGTTTTGTCACTCCAGTTAGACAGCAGGGCTCTTAAGAAGCAGTCCTCAAAGAGATAACAACAAGAACAGCCATAATAATAACCCTTATATCTAAGTAGGGCATTATAATGTGCACAACACTTCCATATATTCTTGTCTAGACCTCACATCAAGCCTGTCATGGGAAGTCAGGCAAGGACAATCATCTCCATTGTTCTCAGCATGAAGAAGCTAATGTATATTAGATACCAAACATTAATGTGGGTTCTCAGGTTTGTGACACAGTAGAACTTTAACTTCCTTTTGTCCATCTATATTTTTAAAATTTCTAATAATGTGAACATGTAAGAACTGTAGGGGTTTATTCCTTTTTTTGGTTTTATTTTCTTTTTAAAAGCCATACTGGGTAGGAAAATCAGCAATTGGTGAAGCTGGAATGTCTAAGCTGCACCAAGTACTCACATATTCTTTCTGTCAAATCCTCATGAACACAGTGGGACATCCACCATGCAGAATCTTCTGGGATAAGGTTTTTAAAACTGCTACAGCCCTTTCTGCTTCCTCCTTCCTACCTCCTCCTCCTCCTTATGCTCTGTTTTCCTCCCTCTCTTTTCCCCAGCCCATCTCTTGATCAGAGTTCTAAAAAAGAAAGCTCAAATCCCAGCTCTTCTACTTCTTACTACCATCACCAGCCACTTCCCAGCTTTGAGCCATAGTTTCCTCCACTACAAAATGGGGAGTATGGCTTCCCCACAAGGACATAGCCATAGTGAGTGATGGCCTCTAAGAAGATGAATGTTCCTAGGACGTTTTTGCTTCTACCCTTGGATGTAGTAAATTTAGCTCCATAATTCTAAAGGACAATGTGAGGCTTACATGCCCAATCCCATTTTATTTATTTTATTTATTTTTATTTTTAAAGATTTTATTTATTTATTTGTCAGAGAGAGCAGGAGCGAGCACAGGCAGACAGAGTGGCAGGCAGAGGCAGAGGGAGAAGCAGACTCCCTGCTGAGCCAGGAGCCCGATATGGGACTCGATCGCAGGACACTGGGATCATGACCTGAGCCGAAGGCAGCCGCTTAACCAACTGAGCCACCCAGGCGTCCCATTTTAATTGAATTAAATGAAACATGGAACTCAGAGAAGTTAAGAGTCTTGCACAGAGTCTCACTGGCTTCTAAGTGGTGGGACCAGAGCCAGAACCCAAGGTGTGAGCCTGCTATCCTCACCATGTTAGCACACAACTTATTATTCAAAGATTTTGCCTACCTACATCTTTTTTCTTGACATCAAATTGAATATGTTTTATCATCCATCTCACTTCTTTCTTGCCCTGCTCTTCGTTTCCTACAGGCATTTATGTTTGAGTCTTCTCTAAGTATGGCTGTCACAAAGTGGGGGCTCAAGACCTCTAACTGTTTGGATGAGAACTACTATAAGTGCTGGGAACATCTCAAGAGCCACTTCACCCCCAATTCCAGGAAACCAGCAGGACTTAATGGAGCATTGCTGCCATAATTGAAAATAGATTTGTGAGATTTTTGTTCAGAATCATGCCCTCTGGCAGTATCGAGGAGGGGATTGGTTAAAATGAGAACTCATTTTTTCACAGGCAAGTAACACAGACATTTGGAGAAATGTATTTGAAAAGTTCTATGTCAGCTTAATTACTCAATAAATACTTGGCTGGTGTTCTGTGGAAGTAGCAATTGGTCATAATCAAGTCTTGATGAGGCATACCTATATTGGCCAGAACTTGGGGTCCATGAGATTGACTCAAGATCAAGAGCTCTTCACATGAGTTTAGCCTGAATGCCTTTATTCCAGGAGTGCAAATCCATGGTCTATCACAGACTACAAGACCAAGCCACAAGAAAGGACCATGATCAAGGGTCCACAAGGCCAAGGTTCCAGGCATAGGAAAGCATAGGTGTTCAGCAGAGCTCCATACATCCAGCACCATCCTAAAAGAGATGGACAGCCAGGCCAGCAGGCTGTCTGATTGTGTAGTCATGTAGCAGCCAATAAGGATGATTATGGACAAGAGGCCCAGTCACTAAGAGTGAGCATCATTCACTGAGGGGACCAACTGCCCTGATTTCCCCATTGAAAGCCCCATATCTCAAGAAACCCTAGGCCTGATCAAACCAGAGTACTTGGGCCCCCTACTATTCACTCATATATCAGTCCATTTGGCAACCATTCATTGAGTCCTTGCTATGTGTCATCTACAGCATGAGACACTGGAGGTGAATGATTGAGAAGGAAGAAGTCATCTCTTCCCTCCCTTAGTGAGCTCACAGTTTGGGGAGACCAGGGCCAAAGAAGATTAAGGCCCCAGCACAGACAAAGCCAACCAAAACTGAGGCAGCACATAGTGTATAAATGCTGTTCCTAACAGCTCCCCTCCTGTGGCTAGCATCCCTTCCAGGGGACTGGGCTGTCCGAGATTTTTGGGGTGAGCTGATTTGGTTCTCTTGGAGAGAATAGATAGGAAAATCAGAACAGAAAAGAAGGGCAAGTGTGTTTTTTACTACTCTAGTTCTATAGATTTAGCCTATCACTTTGTTACCCTAGTAATTTTGATATGCTGCTATCAAGTTTTTATTTAACAACATGTAGTGAGATTCAGCTATGTATCAGGGCCTAGAAACTAGGGTTGCCAAGTAAGACACAAAATGCCCAAGTAAATTTGAATTTCAGATAAACTCTGAATAATTTTTGGTATAAGTACAGACATATAAACCTATATTTTTATTTGCTAAATCTGGCAAAGGGATATGGTGCTCCAGGAGATAGATATGGTTCTCACCCTTGTGGAAGTTACATTCTGAAGAGGGAGACTGATGAAATAAAATAATTATAAATTGTGAAACACGCCAAAACTAAACAAACGGACACTGAGATGGGAATAGCAAATGGGAAGGGGAAATCATTCTTTAGAGAAGAATATCTTCAATGAAGAAGTGACCTACAAGATAAGAAGAAGCAAGTCATCGGAAGGGTAAGGTTGGGCTGGGGGTATAGCACAAAGGAGGAGTCTTCTAAAACAAAACAAAACAAAAGCCTTGTAGGTTCAAGGAACTAGAAGAAAAGCGATTGTGCAGAGCCCAGGAGGCAGGAGCAGGCCATTGCAATAGTCCTGGCAAGAGACAGCATTGTTCTAGATTAATGAGGTGACAGTGGAGATGGAAGTGGGTAAACTCCTGAGAGTTTTGGAGTAGACCCGAAAGCCCTTGTTCATGATCTGTATGCAAGGGATGAAGGGAGGAGCAGTTGAGGACAGGGCCAAGATGACTGGTAGGTTTCTGGCAGTGGTATTTCATGGTCTCCAACAGTAAGGTGGTGACAGAGGCTGGTGTGCCTTCCTAATGTTCCTTAATATAAAGAACTCTTCGTTAAAAATGGAACATTGTTAACTAGTAAACCAGCCAATACCTTTAAACAAATGTTGAAACTGGCCACTATAGCAGAAGTTGCTAGTAGCCCGCCCATCTCCCACCAGCAAGCTCCATCCAGTGCTGACCAGCTAAATCCACTTGCCTGCACCACACTCACAACTCTGCCCAAGGCCCAAACCAGAAGCCACCAGAAGTGCTGGGATTGAATGGCCCTGGACATAGCCCTCAACCCATGACAAATGGGAATTCATGGATAAACACTCTAGCCCTCTTGCCCCACACCTCTGAGGCTTGTGTTTGGCCCTGGCCCCTTGAACTTCCAGAGTCAGATGAAGCTTAGCTGCCCACAGAGGCCATGTCCAACAATGCACTTAGGATTAGCTTCCTTTCCTTCCCTTCCCCACACTCCTGGGTGCTTCCTAGGCTCTCCTCTCAGATGACCCAAACTAAGAGGACCACTCAAATAGTTTATTCCCAAACTCCAACTTTTCCAGAATAACCTCCTCTAACTCTGCTCATACCCATGTACCTAGACTCTCATCCATTTCTCTTCACTCCATCAACACTTTGGTGGCCAAGCCTTCCCAGAGCTGGGGAAATATTCAGTGTTTACATCCATGCAGTCACAGCCCTTGTGCTTTATCTCCTCCACTTTATCTTGTTGGCAGCAACTCCTCAGAAAGAGACAATATTTCACCTAGCAGGCTGTTCACGCTAATTAAAAAAAGATTTAGTTTCCTTCTGTTGTGCTTCAGATCAGCAAGAAAGATCTGTGCCCTTTCCTTAATGCCTTATTCTCGAAGATACCTTCCTCTACCATGCTCCTGAAGAGATATACTATCTCTTTCCTGAGAAATAAAAATTCTTAAAAATTAAGTTTCCTCCTGATTAAGTTTCCTCCAATGACAAGAGAGTTTTCTGACAGAACCCCTTGGCATCATTACATATTTTCCTGCCTGAGATGCAATAGAAGCCACCCTTCCCCTTTTTCTCTTTGAGACACTTCTCTCACAGCTTGGACAGTAGCAATGGCTCTAGAGCAATGGTTCTCCATAGGGGCGATTTTGTGCCTCTCCCAAGACATCTGACAAAGTCTAGAGACATTTTTAATTGTCACAACTGAGGAAGTTGCTACTGGCATCTAGCAGATAAAAGTCAGGGACCCTGGTAAACAGTCTATAGCGCACAGGATAGTCTCCTACAGCAAAGAATTAGCCAGTACTAAATGTCAGTTGTGCCAAGGTTGAGAAATGCTGCAGCCACCACAGTGGTTCTAAACTTCAGCTGGACCTTCTGTCTCCTGGCAGCTTCCAAAACTGCCTGAGATATGTCTCAGATCAATTAAATTAGAAATGCTGGGGGTGGGTGCCTGGGTGGCTCAGTGGGTTAAAGCCGCTGCCTTCCGCTCGGGTCATGATCCCAGGGTCCTGGGATCGAGCCCCGCATCGGGCTCTCTGCTCTGTGGACAGCCTGCTTCCTCCTCTCTCTCTCTGCCTCTCTGCCTACTTGTGATCTCTGTCTGTCAAATAAATAAATAAAATCTTTAAAAAAAAAATAGAAATGCTGGGGATAGAGCCCAAATGAATTTTTTTAAGTTCTTTTAAGTTTCTTATTGTAATTCCAATATAGCTAACATATAGTATTGTCTTAGTTTCAGGTGTACAATAAGGTGATTCAACAATTCTATGCCTTACTCCAGTGCTCATCATGACAAATGCCCTCCTTCATCCACGTCACCTGTTTCACCCATCCCCCCACCAACCTTCCCTCTGATAACCATCAGTTTGTTCTCTATAGTTAAGAGTCTTTGTTTCCGTTTGTGCCTTTTCTTTCATTTGTTCACTCATTTTGTTCCTTAAATTATACAAAGGTGTGAAATCATATGGTGTTTGTCTCTCTCTGACTTATTTCACTTAGCATTATACTCTATAGCTCTGTACACATTGTCACAAATGGCAAGACTGCCTTCTTTTTTATGGCTGAATAATATCCCATTTTATTTATAAACTGCATCTTCTTTATCCTTTCATCTATCAATGGGCACTTGTACTGCTTCCATATCATGGCTATTTGTAAATAATGCTGCTGTAGGGGTGCATGTATCTTTTCAAATTACTGTTTTCATATTCTTTGGGTAAATACCTGTAGTGCGATTACTAGATCACAGGTAGTTCTATTTATAACTTTTTTCTTCTTCTTCTTTTTTTTTTTTAAAGATTTTATTTATTTATTTGACAGACAGAGATCACAAGTAGGCAGAGAGAGAGGAGGAAGCAAGCTCCCTGCGGAGCAGAGAACCCAATGTGGGGCTCGATCCCAGGACCCTGTGATTATGATCTGAGTTGAAGGCAGAGGCTTTAACCCACTGAGCCACCCAGGCGCCCCTATTTATAACTTTTTGAGGAAACTCCATACTCTTTTCTACAGTTGTTGCACCAGTTTACATTCCCACCAACTGTGCATGAGGTTCCTTTTTTTTTTTTTTGAACTGCTCAGGTTCTCAACTTTATTAAATATAACAACATTAGTGAGAAAATTGTTACTTCATCTTTTTTAAAGATTTTATTTATTTATTTGACAGAGAGAGAGAGAGATAACAAGTAGGCAGAGAGGCAGGCAGAAGGGGACGGGGGGCGGGGAGGGGAAGCAGGCTCCCCGCTGAGCAGGGAGCCCGGTATAGGGCTTGATCCAAGGACCCTAAGATCATGACCTGAGCCAAAGGCAGAGGCTTAACCTACTGAACCACCCAGGCACCCCTATCACTTCATCTTTGACACAAATATAAATTTGTGTCCATATTTGTGAAGTAGCCATGCAGACACAGATTTCTAACATTTTACCCTGAAAGCAGATAGACGGTTGGGTTCCTTTTTCCCTATATCCTAACTAACACTTGTTTCTTGTGTTTTTGATTTTCTGCATTCTGACAGGTGTGAGGTGATACCTCGTTATAGTTTTGATTTGCATTTTCCTAATGATGAATGATGTTGAGCACCTTTTCATGTGTGTGTTAGCCATCTGGATGTCTTTGGGAAAATATCTATTTCATGTCTTCTGCCCATTTCTTAGCTGGATTACTTAGTTTTTAGGTGTTGAGTTTGGTAAGTTCTTTATAGATTTTTGGAAACTAACCCTTTATCTGATATGTTATTTACAAATATCTTCTCCCATTCCATAGGTTGCTTTTGGTTTTGTTGATTGTTTCCTTTGCTGTGCAGAAGCTTTTTATCTTGATGAAATCCCAACAGTTCATTTTTGTTTTCCTTTCTCTTGCCTCTGGAGATGTGTCTAGCAAGAAGTTATTATGGTTGAGGTCAAAGAGGTTGCTGCCTGTGTTCTCTCTCAGGATTTTGATGGTTTCCTATCTCACATTTAGGTCCTTCATCCCTTCTGAATTTATTTTTTGGTATATGGTATAAGAAAGTGGTCCAGTTTCATTCTTCTGCATGTAGCTGTCCAGTTTTCCCAAAACCATTTGTTGAAGAGACTGTTTTTTTCCTAATTGCATATTCTTGCCCTAAATGAGAGGGGTGTTTTTGGTTTTGTTTTTTGAAACTCCTCAAGTTATTCCAATGCACAGGCAAGGCTGAGAACCACTGTTTTGGAAAACTACCTTAGAAACAGTAGAGCGAGTTTTGGTGCCCAGGTGGGGCACAGGGAGAATGTGGGAAAGAGAAGAGGAGTTCAAAGAGCTAAAGCCTAGGTGTAAGTTCTTTTTTTTTTTTTTTAACATTTTATTTATTTATTTGTCAGAGAGAAGGAGAGAGAGAGCACACAAGCAGGCAGAGAGGCAGGCAGAGACGGAGAGAGAAGCAGGCTCCCTGCCGAGCAAGGAGCCCATGTGGGACTCGATCCTAGGACTCCAGGATCACAACCTGAGCCAAAGGCAGTGGCTTAACCCACTGAGCCACCCAGGAGTCCCCTTTATAAGTGAGAAGTTAGTGTGCAGTTTCTGTGTCATGATTTTCCAGAGCGATGAAAAAATTCATCACTATGGATTTGAAATAAGTTCTGTCTCAGAAAGTTATCTTACTACTAAAATTTTTTAAAAAGGCTTGAGAGTTGACATTTAAACTTCATTACATTTAGTGATCAACTAGCTTTCATTTTCATATAATCAACTTTATATAACTGCATCACAAATCTGAGGTATGCCCAAAGTTTATCCTTTTGTGAGTTAGTATAGTGCATAGTTAAGAGAACAGATGCTAGAGCTAGAGTGCCTGGGTTCGAATCCAGGTTCTACCACTTATTAGCTGTGTGACCCTGAGAAAGTTACTTAACTCCCCTGAGCCTCTGTTTCCTCAGCCGTAAAACGCAGGTACTTCATTACCGAATCCAAGACTCTGGAATTGAGACTATGCTTTCAATGCTGAATAAGTTTGAGCAAGTAGCTTAACCTCTTTAAGGCTCACCTTCCACATGTGAAAGAAGGAAATTATTTGTTTCACAGAGATTTGGTGGGGGTGAAATAAAACCGGGTATTGAAGGCACCCGTGCTGAGTTTGGCACATAGTGATCATAGGGAAATATTAGCCATTACTTTTGTTACTGTTTATTGCGGCTGTTGCGACTGGGTGAATATTTATTCATTCCTCCCTCAGTGAGGCTATTGTGCCACTTACTGTAGGTGACACCGGAATGAATAAGCCAAGGTCCTTGTTGCTAAATAAACAAGTACTTATGGGACACCTGGGTGGCTCAGTTGGCTAAGCATCTGCCTTCAGCTCAGGTCATGATCCCAGGTTCCTGGAACTGAGTTCTGCATGGGGTTCCCTTTTCAGCAGAGAGCCTGCTTCTCTCTCTGCCTGCGGCTCCCCCTGCTAGTGCACGCTGTCTCTGTCTGACAAATAAAATCTTAAAAAAACAAGCAAACAAGCATTTAGATGATGATTCTCATGCAATAAGTAACAGAAGCCCAAAGTGTAGAAAATTTAGAAGGATTTCTTTCACTATCTTTTAGGTCTTAAAGCAAGAAAACGATATTAAAACTCAATTTAAGATCTCAAGAGTGCATATTAATAGCTCAGTTAATGTGAAAATTAAGACAGACTCTACACTTTGATGTAAGTAGTTTGCATATGACTAGCTACAGAATTTTTCCTGGAGGAATCTTGCCTCATCATGTGTGCCTTTGGGAATCTAATTAGCCTACTCTCGGTTTTTTAAATCTAAAATTATGGATGCCTGAGTGGCTGGGTTGGAAAAGCATGTGACTCTTGATCTCCCATAGGGAGATGGAGCCCTGGAGTCCAAGGTAAGACTCTGTGCTCAGCAGGGAGACTGCATCTCTCTCTCTTCCTCTGTTTCTGCCCCTCCCCCTGTTCACACTCCCTCTCTCTCTCTCTCTCTCTAAAATAAATAAATACATCGCCTAAAATAAATAAATAAATAAATCTAATACTGCATCAGAAGCTTCCACACAACTCACCACAGCACTATCAGCAGCACATACCTTGTAAAAACCAAGTGTATGCAATGCTCTACATTCCCTGGAAGAGAAATTTAACAAATAGAGCAGTTTTGCTCACTCATGAGCATTTATTGCCTTTATTTTGGATCCTATGAATAAAATTAAAATCTGAAGGAGAGGTATATTTTATGACATGATTTCTCCTAATAAAAAGACATGGTATTTAAGCATGCATTCAACTGTAAAAAATTGTAAAACTGAAAATCTAACCTTAGCTTAAAAACTAGGGCTTTATCTCATAAAAAGGAGTCTGAGGTTGGCAGTTCGGGCACCGAATGATCCTGGACTCAAGTCATTCTGGTTTTCCACTCCACAATTTTTGGCAAATTGTTTTATCTTCATTTCGTTTCTAGGCTTTATATCCATGTTCTTAGAAGAAGAGAAGAAAGCAAAAGCAGGAAGGGAAAGGAAAGATTTCTCCTTGGGAAATGTCTTTTTTCTTTTTCAGGAAAGGAAGCCCTTCCCACCAGACTCTCTGGATGTCTTATGCTCAGAGCTGGATTCCATGCCCACTCTTAGCTCAGTCCCAGATTCCTTCCCTGGGGCTAGGGTCATGTCTAATCTGCCTGGGATAAAGGGACTTCCACCAACCTCCTGAAGAAATCAGGGGTTCTATCAGAAGGAAAGGAGGGGTAGTGGGTGCTGCTGGGCAAGCTGGTGCCCACCAGGGATACGTTCCTGTGGGAATCCAGCAAGAACAACATGGGAGGTGTTGGGTTTGAATCTAACATCTTCACTCTCACAGCCCCAAGAGACAAATCTATGAATACTTGCTTTACACAGGAAATGCTCCAAACATCTGCCTGATTTCTCCAAATACATCCTTATTAAAATGGCTTTTTGAGTCTCCTATATGTGTGAGATAAGGAGGTTGGTGAGCAATTGTCTCAATTATCCCAACTCTCATTTTTGTCTCAAACAGGTGACATGGACAATCAGAGCCATTGTTCTTAATTGAAACCCAGACTCCTAATCCTCAAATTAGCAAGGTTTTTTGAAGAATAGGACAAGTCATTTCTCTTCCCCAAACCTTTCCTATTAGACCATGAGACTGGCAGATCTTCGAAGATTTTTCTGACTCTGACATCCTGTATACCCGTGAATGTGCTAGAAAATCTGAAAGTGCAAGCAGCAGGCCCTAACTCTAGAAAGTGCCACCTCTTAAGTTCTCCAGAGCCCCCCTTCTTTCTCAGTACCCAATTCCACAGAGCATCAGTCTTCATCCCATTGAAAGAATGGTTAAAGATCTGCTCTCTGGAGTCAGCCCGCCCAGATTTAAGTTCTGACTCAGCTGTTATTAGCTGAGGACTCAAGCAAATTATTTAACCTCTTTAAATAAATCTCTTTTGCATAATGGGGATTTTTAAGGTATGTTGTGAGATGTGTAAAGCCCATTCTTTAGTGCCTAGAATACAAGTAAAAGTTTAATTAAGTGCTAGCTGCTATGTTTTTCTCCAGTGTACGTTCCTCCAAGAAGGAGCCCTATCTTCTTCATAGAAGTATCCTCATGCTTAGTACATGGCCAGGGCTCAGTAAGTGTTTGATCAATACAGGAGACCTGAAAGCCAGTGTCCTAGAAGTCAATAGGACACAGGCTCCTCCACCCAAATGGCTCCAGGATACAGAGCATCTCCAGTACCAGCAGACTAACAGCAGCTCACTCCCCTTGCAGCCTGCATTGGTGCTTCCTTCCAAATACTGATAGGACCAAACACTTCTGTGCCACCCCTTTTGCAGAGCATGATTTTGGAGGAGAAGCTGTCTATCCAGACTCTAATAGGTGGCTTCAGGGTAATTGACCTCCCTTATTTCCATCTACCCTCACCCAAGCCACTTCATATAAAAAGTAGTAACTCTTTGATGCTGTCTCCATCCTATATAAAGCATAAATAAAACACTCTCTAGCAAACTTCATGTTTTTAATTATAAAACATAATGTAAGTAAAAAAAAATGTGCTTAACCATGCAAATGCAGTTTCAAAAGTTTACACCTTCTCCTTCTACTCACAATTTCATATTGCAATCACTGAGTCCTTCCTATGTTGATTTCTGAAGCAGCCTCAGCCAGTAGCCTCCTTTCCCCACTCCCACCCCCAATATTTTTAGAACCTAATTATTAAATAAGAGAGGAATGATTTAAATGCAATTAATGATAGAAGTAAAGAATTGACTCAAAACTGATCAGGTGATATTCCTTGTGATTATGAAGGAAAATAAATTGAATTCTTCTTTTTTTAAAAAAGATTTTATTTATTTATTTGACAGAGACAGAGACAGCAAGAGAGGGAATATAAGCAAGGGAAGAGGGAGAGGGAGAAGAAGGCATCCTGCCAAGCAGGGAGCCTGATGTGGGGCTTGATCCCAGGACCCTGGGGTCATGACCTGAGCCAAAGGCAGACGCTTAATCACTGAGCCACCCAGACGCCCCAGAACTTGAATTCTAAGGGTAAGTTTGCTGCAGAAATCTCAGATGTTTCACCAGCAACATTCAGAGATCAGATGTCAGACCTTCAGCTTGACTTTAATCTTTCAAATCCTGAAGCTTGGCAATGAGATCGATGCATACTGCACTTTCTTGGGATGTTGAAGGGTGTCCAGGTGGATGACTTAGTTCAATGTCCCACAGTATCAACAGAAGGGGTCTCTATCTCCGCTAGGGAAATGGCAATAAACAAGGAGGCCAGCAGGGAAACAAGTGCAAGCATTACAATCAGAGGTACACACAGATCCTCTACTAGAAACATGATAAAATTCTATGTGTTCACCAAAAGGTAGAATGTAGCAGCAGAAACTTTGAAATTCAGTCTTTGAATATATTTAGAGCTAATTTTAAGGTGCTGTTCGTATTTTTTTTTAAGATTTTTATTTATTTATATGACAGACAGAGATCACAAAGAAGGCAGAGAGAGAGAGGAGGAAGCAGGCTCCCTGTTGAGCAGAGAGCCCCATGCGGGGCTCGATCCCAGAACCCTGGGATCATGACCCAAGCTGAAGGCAGAGGCCTTAACCCACTGGGCCACCCAGGTGCCCCATGCTGTCCGTATTTTTAAATCATGCATATTTGATCAAGATCGTTTCTCATACAGATCTCCATAATCTTTTCAAATACTCCATTAATGATCCTGAAGAATGGAGAAATAACCAGGACTCTATCTCCCCCAAAGTTATGAGACTGTGTCAAGTGCTACCAAGAATGAGGAAAAAATAAAATGGAAAATAAATCAGGGAATGAATGCAATGGGATTTTGTCTGAGCATGAATGTAATCTTTTCCTCTAGGCAGGATCCATAATAAAGGGTAAAAAGACATAGTATTTAAACAAACCAGCCTGTTACAGAAGCAATATTGTCCTGGAGAGGGGAAGGGATGTCATATACAGATAAAGGAATATTAAGAAGACTGGCTCCTCATGAATGTGCTTAAAGGGGAACCAATAGAGATAATGTATTTAGACTTTCATAAAGCTTTCGACAAGTTCACATCCAAATGAGTCATCCTGGGATCAGCAGGGACTTTGTTCTTCATACAGGGCTGTCTCAAAATTGAAAATCATTCCTAGCCTAAAATCTTACAACAGCCTGATTACTGGTCATCCTCTAGCCTTTCTTACCCTGAGATCCTTGTCCGGATCCAGAATAATCTTCCAGGAATGCAAATCCTATCAGGTTATTCCTGCTTAATACCTTCAGTAAATCCCATCAGGATGAAACCTAAGCTCAATTGTGGTAAGAGCCTTATGATCTGGTTCTAGTTCCTTGTCATTTTTGGATGCTCAGCATCTGAACCACTTTCCTGTTTGGGAATTCTTTATCTGCCTCACACTTTAGAGCTGAACATGCCATACGCTTGCTTTTTCAGCCTTCCCTACAGATAGATATCAGGCACAGCCAGTCATATTCTCTCATTCAGGAGCAAGTGATGGGAAGATATGGGAACCTTGAGAAACTCTCTCTGGTGGTTTGGGTTTTGTTGTTGTTGTTTTTAAGATTTTATTTTTTTATTTATTTGACAGACAGAGATCACAAGTAGGCAGGGAGGCAGGCAGGGAGGAGGAAGCAGGCTGTCTGCAGAGCAGAGAACCCGATGCAGGACTCAATCCCAGGATCATGACCTGAGCCTAAGGCCAAGGCTTTAACCCACTGAGCCACCCAGGCGCCCCCTGGTGGTTTGGTTTTAATAAACTTGAGCTTTTGGACCAACAGAGGCAGCAATACCAGTGTAGGCTCCTGGTGCCCAGTGCTCAGGGCCAGCAATAATGGTCAGACGCATGGTAACATTAAGCACTCAGATGAAGTGGTAATTGGTATTCTCACCAGACCACTTCTGGGTGTGATTTGGAGCACTGTTTGTGGTAATAAAAAATCCTTAGGAATTGATTAAACTCTTAGGAACATATTGCTCAATAAATCCTGATTTTAACAAAAATGTTTTACAATCAACAAAACTAAAAGGCAACCTATGGAATGGGAGAAGATATTTATAAATTACATATCCAGTGATGGTGTTGGTGAGAATGTGGAGAAAAAGGAACTCTTGTGCACTGTTGGTAGGAAGGCAAACTGGTACAACCACTTATGGAAAACAGCGTGAAGTTTCCTCAAAAAGTTAAGACTAGAACTATCCTAAATGCTAGATACTTTGTAAGTAGTAATTCATGAAACAATGAATTTAGTATCTATTTTAAAGAGAAGAAAATTGAATCACAGAGAACTTTAGTATGTTCCAGGTTACTTCACCAGTAAATAGAGGAGCAAGGATACAAATGCAAGGTCAGGGAGTGGGACGAACAGTTCCAACCTCTCATCACTGTTGGTTCTCTTGGCAAACAGACCCAGGCTTAAGTGTGGTCAAAACTTAGCTCAGTAACCTAACAAGACACCTCTATCTCATCATTAGAAAATCCTGAGGGTTTTAGAAGCTCTGGGCCAGAAACAAGGACAAAGACTAAATATATATTTATTATAAATCACAGTATCAGAGGATTTCACTTTAATCTGAACCTGTGATTATCTCCTGGTCATTTTGGACTTCTTGTGCCTGAGAAACAGACCAAAAAAAAAAAAAAAAAGGCAAAACAAAACAAAACCATTTCCGTATTAGTAGCACTAAACGACCTTCATGACAAGGAGCTAGGGTTGCTACTACTACAGAATGGGGGCCCAGGGGATATATCTGGAATCCAGGGGAGTCACTGGTGCTTCTCAGTGCTTCCAGGTCCAGTGATGAATGTAAACAGAATGCAACAAAGGCCTGATGATACAAGAGTAACTAAGGTTCTGGCCTTGCAGATAAAGGTTCTCTGGCTCCCATGAGGCAAGCATTCTAGACCTTCTAAAGTGATGGCCAAGGAAGGAAAATCTAGAGCATTGTGGGTGGAAATGATGAATCTGTTACAGCTTCAAACCAGTTTCAACAGTGTGGGACTGAATCTTGTTCCACTAAACCTCCTATATTGAGCCACCTCCGTGAATGGCACTGCAGATGAACGTGTGCACAGATCTAAGCAGAACATGGAGTGGATAAGGAAATCGTCTACCTTTTGTGCCTATCTCACTTGGCCCATCTTTTTACTCCAGTTGCTGCTGCAGCTCTGAGCTCCTGTAGGTGTGACCTGACAATATGCCACCTCAGCCATACAGCACATCTCTTTCTGCCCTAAGCTTCCTTCCACCTCCACGTAAGAAACCTGTTAAGAACCTTCAGCTAATCTGAGGCTCGCCCATACCTAGAAGCGAAAGACAATTAACTGCGTAAGACAACTTGTGACAAACTGGGGAAGTAGCTAGTAGATACTTGCTTTCTCCTTGTCTGCAGGGAACATTCTGTTTACATTCCACAGGGCTCTTCAGAAGGTCCCTAGTGGGAATGAGCCCACTACTCTGAGGCAACAGGCCAATAGCACGTAACTTGATGAGCTGCCCCTCTAGATATTTTACTCTTACCAGTCTGACATGACACATCCTTCAATGACTCCCTAATATAAACTACCTGCACAAAAACTTGTCTCTCAAGCTCTGCGTTTCAGAGTATCTCAGACTCATAAAAGAACCAGATGAAAATACTTGCGAGTATGCTCTGAAAGTTAAAACCAACGTACTAATGTAAATCAGCCCCAAAGAGCATGTTCTCCCTATAACACTTTATTCCACCTTCATAGGTGAAATTGTTACCCTATTGTTTCAAGACTGAACTATAAAGCATGCAGCTTTATTTTATTGAGCAGTACTGTTATCTCATTTTCATCTTCATGACCTTATGAGGAAGTAGGCATTACTATTTCCATGCCAGAAATGGGGAAACAGGAGGCCTTGTATTCCAAATGTTAAGCTTGAGATAGGATTCTGACCCCAATTTAACCTCCAAAGCCCATGTGCTAAACCATTTTATTCCTATTCAATGTGGCCTCCTCTTATCACCCGACAGTGGCCCCTTATCTTGCCATACTCAACACACCTTGCTTTTTCATGCTTCCAGTTTGCCCTTTTAGCCCTATGATCTTCAAAGCCTAGATCAATGCCATCTCCCTAGACAGAATTGCTTCTGAATTGCTTTCCTGAATCCCTGCTGTATTTTTTACCACACTGTTGTTCCTGTTCTGCTGCATTTTCCAATGGGGCTGGAGCCAGACAAGAGTTTAGGTATTTAGTACTAGATATGAGCTCTCAAATAACAATTACTGAATAAATAGTTGTCAGAGTGTGTAGTCTTTAAGTACAGAGCCTCAGTCTATTTTATTGACCGCTGTATTCTGGGCACACAGCAGAGTACCTGGCTCACAGCAGATGCTCTTTTGTTGAATGACTAAATGAATGAACATGAATCTGTTTCTTTATGAAACTGTGAACTCTTATATTGTACTATCCAGCAAATGTTTGTTGACTCAAGGAAATATTAAGAAAGTATTTAATGATTAATAGAAGATTTATTTAAGCAATAATACAGAGAATCATCACTGCCAGACTTAATATGAAATGTTCCATGTTCGATCCAATTTTCCTTCCTGGATAAGTTTTTCTTTCCTATCCTGTAGAGACAGAAAAAACAAAAAACAAAACAAAAAAAGCATCAGAAACAACACATTCTGACCTGTGTTCATTGTAACATTATTTACAATAGCCAAGATACAGAAACAACCTAAGTGTCCATCAATGAATATGTATATGTATACATGGAACACTATTCAGCCATTTAAAAAAAAAAAAAAGGAATGGAATCTTGCCATTTCATAGGTACAAGCTTATAGATACAGAGAACAGACTGGTAGCTGGCAGAGAGGAGTGGGTGGTGGGCAAAATGGATGAAAGGGGTCAAAAGGTACAAAGTTCCAATTATACAATAAATAAGTCACGGGGATGTCATGTACAATGGTGACTATAGTTAATAATACTGTATGGAATATTTGAAAGTTGCTAAGAGAATTAATCTTAAATCCTCATTGTAAGAAAAAAGATTGTCTTTTGTAACTATGTATTGTAACAGATATTGCCTAACATTTACTGTGGTGACCATTTTGCAAAATATACAAACAAAAAAGGTACTGGAAAATACAAAAATAAACAAAGAACCAATGTTATCTGGCATAACCCATGGTACAACTCTAAAAAACAGGACTAAAATACTCCAAACCTAATTCCAATCCTCCATTGTCTAAAGCCTATGGAGTATGTATGAGGAAGTAGCAGTCTGAAGAAATAAAGGGACGATGAGAAAACACTCCTATTGAAAAACAACTTACGCACATGCTGGAAGAATTATATTACCCCACTAAAAAGCATATGGCAAAAGCAAAATGCAAACACCTTCTGGATAAGTGTGGCCTTTTTGTTAAGCGGGTACTTTATCAGACAATCAAAATATAGCTCTTACAGGAGAGTGGACCGGCCAGTTTAAGATAGAGCTAGATGAATGGGCTCCATTCTAGATGGCGACACAAGGCCTTCTGGGGCTAGTACCAGGGTGGCCTGGTGTCAAAGATAAAATTGGCTATCTCTGCAATCATATGGCCTCTGATGGCAGATTCCTACTACAGGTTGCTTATGCTTTCCTATTGTTAGCATATTACAAAGTTTTAACATTAATCAACAAAATGTGACCAACACTGATTAGAATTCATACAAACTGGTAACACGTTAAATGATTTATGTATTCTGCTAATACTTAACCCAAATAAGCATCTTTTCAAAATAATGAACTAAGAAAACTCAAGATAAAGGTTTGCAAAGATAATATCTAAAGGTAAGTCAAAATAGTAAAGTTTAACTTCTGCATTAACATATTTAATTTTTGAGACAGAGAGAATGCACATGCAAGCAGGGTAAAGGCAGAAGAAGAGGGAGAAAGACAATCTTTTTATTTTTTTTTTTAAGATTTTATTTTTATTTATTTGACAGACAGAAATCACAAGTAGGCAGAGAGGCAGAGAGAGAGAGAGGAAGAAGCAGGCTCCCCGCTGAGCAGAGAGCCCGAAGCTTCGGGCTCTCTGCTCAGAGGGGCTCGATCCCAAGACCCTGGGATCATGACCTGAGCCGAAGGCAGAGGCCCTAACCAGCTGAGCCACCCAGGAGCCCTTAGTGTTAACTTTTTAAAGTTACTTCTGTATTCTCTTGCTTAATAGTCATAGAACAATTCCTTTACATCACTTAAAACACACCAGGAAAATGCTTTCATTTCAGTCTAAGTTCAAGCCTTAGAAATTTAAACTAACCAACTTATTATTTTAAGTCCAAGAGCAGCCATTAAATTAAATTTGAAAGACTCAAAGACTATTGTGATTTTTAGCAAACTATTATTTCAATATGAGTTGAAATGATAAAGCAAGGCAACCAAACATGTACTTAAAACTTTAACTCCTGCTGGAAACAAATAAAGATAAAAGAAGAGAGAGGGGCACCTGCGTGGCTCAGTGGGTTAAAGCCTCTGCCTTCAGCTCAGGTCGTGATCTCAGGGTCCTGGGATCGAGCCCCGCATCAGGCTCTCTGCTCCGCAGGGAACCTGCTTCCCTTCCTCTCTCTGCCTGCCTCTCTGCCTACTTGTGATCTCTCTCTATCAAATGAATAAATAAAATCTTTAAAAAAAAAAAAAAAAAGAAGAGAGAAACTGAAGGAAGAGGAGAGGACCAAGGTGGGAGGAGCACTGGTGGTAAATGCCAAGAGAAAGAGCTGCAGCCAGCACAGGGGAACCTGTCACACAGAAACTAAACGTCAGGTCCCAATACTTACTCTGTCAGTTTTGAAAACATAAAACCAGAAGAAAAGGGGCCCAATTCCAAACAGAGCTCCTAAGAGTGAGGTCTTGGGAGTGGGTCTGAAATTGGGATAGATGTTTGCTGATCTTGCATAGGTCCAACGAATCAATGCAGGATCTTCCTAAAATTCAGGAAAACAAAAAGTTACGGAACTTAAGTAGGGCCACACTGAAACAATCTCATCGAAACTTCTGTGGGGGAGCAGATGGCACCTTTTGTGCCCCACCACAGTTAAGGGTATACCCTGAATATTCCTGAATAGCTTCAGGGAAGATCTTTCATTTCTAGTATTTGCTGACTAACTCTCTGATGATCCTGTCCTGTTCAAGTCCTTCAGAATTTAAAAGGTTCTTCTATCAACCTTCAGCTTTCTATTTACTTAAGATTTAAGAAACCTAATCTTTTTCATCCATCAGAGAAACCACTTTTTCTCTTTGATAAATTTTTTTTTCTGGATTGTTTTGTAGCTTCACTGTCTTTCTTGAAGTGACCAATTGAATCATAGTATTCCCAATGAGGACAGATTTCATATGCTCTATCATGCTTTGTACTGTTTCTAGGACCCTTTCTAATGCTACCCCTGATGCTGCACTGTCTTTCCAGGCTTCAAATAAATTGCAGGAAGGTGAAGACTGTGGCAGGCCTACTCTGAACTTTTAAGATTTTTAAGCTGACTTGTTTGATATTTTATAAGCAAAATTATTACATCTTATGCTATTAAAATAATCTGTAGTGAGGACAAGATTGTTGTTAAAGAAAAATAATCAGACTATCTTGGTTAAGAAAAAAAACTGTCCATTTTAATATATTTATACTAGAACAACTATGTAGGACAGCAAATCTTCCCCAAACACATAATTAAATTTAATTAGCTATATCCCCAAATATTGTATAAAATTATTTGCTCCAATTAACTGAGAGGCGATTAAAAATAAGCAGATGAAATCAGCTTTAAAACTTTAATACCAAAGGAGAACATTCAAGGTCCTATACACCACCAAGAAGTCATGATTGGTAGGATTAAAATAATTAAACTGGATCTTCCACAGATATATTTTAAACCAAACTGTTCGCAGAAAATAGTAAAGGTGAAGACACAGGATACAGACAGGTTCAAGGGAATATTTGAGTTTAATACAGCTATTCTTTATTTATCCCTTCTGCTATTAAGGTATTCAAATGACTCTCACATGATAGAGCTCTCAATCCGCCAGTCACCTCTCTACATATTTATCTGCCAGATTGGTCTTCCAGAATCAGACATTTCATTTCATAAAAATATCAAGAGCCTCATGACCATAGTTCATTGAACCTGTACTGTTGTTAAGAGACGTTCCAAAACATACTCCATGGGAGATAGTTCTCCTTTTTGGACACCACTCCATGTCCCAAGAACTATCAACAGCATCCGACATGGTGAAAACTCCTTGAAACTGTTTCTTCTTTTGGCTTTCAGGGCACACACCTGACTGGTTTTCCTCCTAACCCTATGGCCATTTCCTCTTGGTCTCTTTTGCTCTCTTCTTCCTTATCTCTCCAATCTCTTAATATTGGATCTTAGACCTCGCTGGTCTTCTCTATCTACATTCATTCTCTTGATCTACCTCCTCCAGTCACATGGTTTTAAATATCCAACTATAGGCCAATGTCTCCCAAAATTATACCTTCCCAGACCTCTATCCCAAACTCCAGACCTAATGTCCAACTGCCTGCTCAACAATGTCATGTTGTCTAACAAGCATGTCAAATGTGATGTCTATCAAACTGATTTACCAATATTCCACTGCATCTCCATCCCTCCTCTCACATTCTTTTCCATATTGGTAAAAAGCAACTTCATTCTTCTGATCACTTAGGTCAAAAAACCTTGGAATCATCACTGACCCTTCCCTCTCTTACACCTCATATCAATCTGCTAGCAAATCTGGTTGGCTTTACTTTCAATACATACTCAGAACTCAACACTTACCACCTCCACTGCCAAAACCCTGATTATCTCAAAAGCCTCCTAGTCTCCTTGCTCTCCTCCATAACCTATTTTCAACTAAGCAACCAGAGAGATGTTAAAATGTAAGGGCAGATTACCTACACAGTAAAACTCCCTACAACCTGCAAAGCTTGGTGTGATCTAGTTCCACTTTGTTCTCACCTTTCTCCACTTAAGTCACAATGGTCTCTTAAGTATTTTGGGAACTAACCAGGCACACTTCTGTCTAAACCGAAACCTGTTATCCCCTCTACCAAAATGCTACTTTCCCAGAGAGCTGTGTGTGGCTAGCTCCCTCACCTCACTTCCTTCTTGTCACCTTCTAAGAAAGGCCTTCCCTAGGGGGTATCTAAAATTTCAGCTGCTATCCCTTCCTACTACATAACACACATTCCTAATCCCTTCCTTGCTTTATTTTTCTTATCACTTACCACTAACATGCTAAACAATTTAATTTTTTAACTTGTTTATTACTTGTTTGACTCACTGGAGAAAGCAAGCTCTGCAAGGACAGGAATCTGTACCGTCACCTCAGCATCTAAAATAGGGCCTGGCCTATAACAGCAATTAATCAATCACTCAATCAATCATTGGTAAAGATTAGGCAAGGAATTCCCATGTATGGCTCTTTTAAATGATTTAGTGCCAAGCACTCATTTAACAGAACCACCAATGAGGCAGGTATTACTGTCTCTTATATGAAAAAACCGAAACTGTCCTAGGGCACAACACTAGGAAAGAGAAAATCTGGGGTTTAAGCTTTGGCTATCTGGCACATCAAACCTGTGTGAGTATGTCAATAACAAATGTCTCCCTCCACACCTTCTCAAGTAAACATGGTTCTGACTAGAGGTGGTACAACCAACTGGTTAAGCAAATGTTTTGGGTTACACAGTTCAAGGTTTAAACTCTGCTCTGTCACTTGCTAAGGGAGTATCACTCTATGACCTACTTGTCCTTCCCATGTTGTCTTCTCATCTGTAAAATGGGGATAATAACAGGGCCTAACTTTTTGAATACTTTGACATTTGAATAATATTCAGAAAGGGTTTAGATAGTGCCTGCACGATGTAAATTTCCTTCAATTCTCTCAACTTCTAAAAAGTCCTACAGAACACGAATGCAACTGTTGAGGGAAGTTTTGGCTGTTTTTTGTTTTTCTTTAATATCATCTTTGACAGGACACTTAACAGAAAATCACTGAAAAGCCTACTCACTAAATAATAGCTATCAGTTTACTGGTAACATATAAAGTGCCTACAATATTATACAACTTTCTCATTTAACCTTACAATGATTCTATAAAGAAAGTACTACTTTTCGCCACATAAGAAGATCATAAAACTAACCTTTGGAGGGGTTTGGCAAGCTAAAGTCATCTAGTTCGCCATTATGTTCTGCTTTGGCATCTAATTCCCAAAACCAAAGTTTCAACTAGTTGCAGAGTTTTGGGGCCTTCAAAAGATATAAACTGAAAAAAATCACTATATTCCCATCAGGAGAGAGCAGTATTGCTATGAACTGTTAACTGAAAGGTGGAAAACAGTTAAAAAAAAAAAAAATTACACACACATTTTCTGAACAACTCATTACAGCCCAGACACTGTGTTGGCCAGTCATATACCTTATCTCATTTAATCCTAACAGCCTCCTATGATTGGAAGTACTGTATTAACCCCATTTTTCAGACAGGAAAACCGGGGCTGAACAGCAGAGGTGAGTCACTTTCTTAAGATTACCCAGGCGGGAAGTGATCAAGCCAGGACTCAAATCTAGCCAGGTGTAAATCTAGAACCGTCCTCTTGACCACCAAACTCTCCGCCCAAGGTCAAAGGGCTAGAAGGTGGCCCTGCTCTCTCAGCCTGGAAGTGGGCCAAAGTCTAAGATACTGATCGGGAACGGTGGCCTCCCCGCCGCGTGGCCTCCCTTGGCCGGTTTGGGCTGCCCGGCCGGGGAAAGGGGACCTCCCGGACTCTGGCCCTCGATTCCCGCCCGGCTGGCCCACGACTCACGATGAGCCCTTGGCGTTTGGGGTCGTTGTACTGAAGCAGATACTCCCGTTTAAGTCGGGATCTTATGGCCAACCGCTCGGCTTGCGCCTTCCGGGCTTCCGGAGATATGTTGTATTCGGCCGGGTCGAGGGTAGAGGGTAGGGTAGCCAGAGGCGACGGCTTGTACTTGGGGAACGACATCTTGGCTCTCCGGCACACAACTGCGCCTGCGCGAGTCCGAGGCCCTCCCCCTTTAGTCTGACCTAAGTCCTGAGGGAGTGCGCCTGCGCGTTAGCGGAAGGTAGGCAGTAAATTTGCTCCCGAGCTCCGCATCTTTCCTTAACCTTCCTCAAGGTCCTGTGCCCCGAATAGTGATCTGCCCGTGCACAGTGCGCTTAACTTACCCTTTCTTCTTCCCGCCCCCGCTTCCTCCTTTTACCTACCACAATCTGTTGCTTGTTGCTTTTTTCTAGCAGTTTTACATATTTCTAGAGGCATAGCAGAGCTTTATTTTGTGAAGTTGAGCTGTGTGAGACTGACAGACACAGAAAATGGGACTGGATGTAGCTAGAATCCTGCTTCAGTGTGGGTCCCTCCAAGGTGTGTGACTTTGGACAAGTCATTTAATGTATCAGAGTTTCCTCTTGCTCATTCTGGATAATGACCCCTATTCTGTGCACCTAGCAAACCTTTTGTAAAGATTAAATAAGATAACAAATACGTGCCAAAGTGCTTTGCAAAACACAGTGTTCTAACCAAGAAAAAGAATAAGCTTTTCTGTACGTTACCACATTAGATCCGTACAGCATAAGTAGCGGTGTGTTTTTCATAGGTACGAAATAATGTTTGATAGGAGAATGATGTTATAACAGATGTTGCCTGTCTGACCGTAGTAAGTCATTAGCAAATGAAGTACTGAATAAAGCTCGTTAAGAAACAGTATTTAGTTAAAATACTAAAACCTCTTATCTAAAGTCTTTAGCATTCTTAGGATGCTAAGAAGAAAAATCATCTTTAGATGATGTTTTTATGCATAGAGGCATTATATCTTAATGTGAAAGATGACTTGGGGAGAAAAAAAGGTGGGTAACCGGAAAGGAAACCTTCTTCATTGCTACTGTCCTCCTCCCACTATCACCAGGGGGAAAAGCAACTTCAAGTTGCACAGCAGGGTCTGTGGGTACGAGTCAGACATTCCACAGGGGAAAACATGTGAACAGTATTTCCATAACTTAGGCAAGGAAAGCTAGATCAAAAGAGAGTTTCAGCTTGGTTGAAATGTCCGGGGACTATAGGTATGTTGGGAAATGGTTGCTAGGCAGAGAAGGGACCTAGAAAGTGTTGGCATTTGAAGCGATGAGGAGAAGCACTGCTATCAAAGGTATTCAACATTTTAATACTGTTTTAAAATATTTATTAAGCACCCACTAGGTGAAGCATTCTGCACACTAGTCACTCTTAGTCTTCTAGGCTCAGTGCAGGAAATGCAGAAGAAATGAAGGACGCGGTGGTGTTTGTCTTCGAGGAGCTGACAGTACAGGCGGTACAGAAAGAACAGACAGGATATGATAATATTTGCAAAGCAGTTTAATGTCCAAACGAATATAGAGCAAAATAGACTCATGAGAATGAAGGCTGAGGGAAGTAGAAAAAAGAAATTTGAAGCAAATCACAGACACTCAATTTTAAAGGAATGAGAAAAAAAGGAGTTCTGTTTTTTTTCAAACGTGTTTTAAAATACCATAAAACAAAATGAAATGCAGGAGCAGGTTGTAAATTCTAAAGACAATCTTGATAAAGTTTCAAAAAAGTTTGATTTATAGATTAGACACTGATCTGGGAAGAAGGGCATGCAAAAAGGATAAAAGAAAGGAGTATAATGACTACAGATGACAAAGTTTTAAAGACTATGTAAAGTTAAGAGAGAGGGAAAAAAAGAGTATGACAGAGAGAATAAACTACGTCATTTCCCTTTGGATTAGTTAAGGTGTTTATTCCTACATTTGCTTGATTATCATAAGGATCCCTTAAGACGCTTGTCAAAAAGATGGATTGCTAAGTTCTGTTCTGCTCTTGAAGATTCAGCAATGATCTGGCAGGGGAACCCAGGAGTCTGTAATTTTTATAGTTTCCTGAGAGAATTCTTCTACAGTTGTGTTTGGGAAACATGGGGATGAGTACAAAAGGTCTTCCTTCCCCTCTTCCTTTTTCCAGGAAAGGTCTTCCCTTTGATTGAGACTTTATCTTGAAATAATGTAATCAAAAATTATGAAAATGAATTTATCTTATATTTAACATTTAAGGTTACAATTACAGTTACAATGGTGTGCTAATTCTGATAAATCAAGTGTTAATTTGTGGGGATGGTTATTTTTATATAGATCATTATCCTTCACTTTGCATTTGATTTTTGCAGCAGGGTCATATTTGCAGAATATTGGAGGGTTTTATTCAGTTTTCCAAGGTCCTGTCTTAATCCTTTGAAACTAAATTATTTCCTTTTGAAGCTTTGATTGTCATAATCATTCTTATTGACTGCCTTTTTTTCCCTTTGTTATCTGGTCCAACTCTGAGATCCTCCTTTATTAGTCATTTTGCATGTGGATCCAGTAGTTCACCAACATCACTTTCATTAATTTTATGGAAGTCCACATCTTTTGCAAGATTTGCAATAAATTTCTATTCTTTTTTTTTCTTTTAAAGATTTTATTTATTTATTTATTTGACAGACAGAGATCACAAGTAGGCAGAGAGGCAGGCAGAGAGAGAGAGGAGAAAGCAGGCTCCCCACTGAGCAGAGAGCCCGATGCGGGGCTCGATCCCAGGACCCTGGGATCATGACCTGAGCCGAAGGCAGAGGCTTTAACCCAATGAGCCACCCAGGTGCCCCAATTTCTATTCTTTTTAAGGACTAGATATTTCTAAATGGATTACTAAGACTTTGGTAGGAGTGGTTGTAGGCACTAGGGTTAGCAGATGGAACAATTCAAGCGGGAAACAATTTCATAAGTGGTCATTTCACCAAAGAATGTTTCATGTTTTGAAGACTTTTACTACTCCTAATAGAATTTATCAGAATTTATTGGGACATGGATTACAATGACTAAGTATATGTACCTATATTTGATGGGAAGAGGGAGGATAAAGTGGTAAAGTGGAGAAGGAGAGAAATGCAAATATGTGGGGGGTGGTCAGTTTACAAGACTGGGACAGGATTTCAGGGAACAGAGAGGATAGACAGGTGAATACAGAAACTGTAAGAGGCAGATAAGTTCCTGCTTATGAAAAGCATTCCTTCTCTTAATTGGGTAGGATCATAGGTAAATTTGTGAATAAACCCAATGCCCAGAGATTTAACTTATCAGTGATTAACAGCAGCTGATGTTTTAGTAAGCATTTCCTTTATTCTTGTTTTAAAAAATCTTGTCCTAACATTGAATATCAGCAACGGATGTACTGCCAAACTAATGCAGCACCCCTCCTTATATGAACCCTCTCCAGAAATATGTTCACATGGCCATTCTGTTTTTGTAAAATTAGAAAAAGTAAAATATTTAAATCACGATTGCCTAAGATTGTTGTTTCTCCTCTCTGACTTTCTTCCCTTCTATCACATTTTCTCTCCTGTTGGGTGGATCACAGTGGCCTGAGGCATTTGGGCGATCTGGGAAAAGAGATTTGAATTTAGTGAGATATATTTATTTGATTCACCTCAATTTCAAGTGGAATTAAATTACTGCTAACCATCCAAGTGCAGGAATGTCTTCCAGGGGTATTGTCAACTCCCAGTGTGCCATGAAGGTTCGAGATGGGAATTTGTGTTGTGATGTGAACTAGTCCTGTGAATCCTGGCCCTGGAAGTACATGGGTAGAAAAGGAGAAATAAGGTTAAAAATATACAGAACCGGAAGCTAATCTGTGGGAAATTCTTCTAGTCATCATTGGCATTTTTTCTTAAAGAAGCACCTCCGTCCCACCCCCATCTCCACCCTGCCCTGTCCCCCAAATTAATGTAAGTTTCAAGTCCCATCAAACCCTGATCTTCCTGTTTATCAGTCTTGTTAAGACTGCAAGGAAGAGACACAAAGTGCTATTTGAATTAATTTAATTGCAAGGAGATCTAAGAACACGGGGTAGATAGGAAATTCATCTCTCATTTGGTTATGTAGCTACCTGGGGATTTATCTTCCAAAATTGAAATAAATTGTAGTTCCAAGGGAGAAGAAGAACAGTATTTTAGAAGTTCAGTGTCCCACTTAAGCTCAAGTAAACCACTTTCTCTTTGTTTACCTAGCATTAACTCTTCCTCCAAAAGAGGATATTATTGAGTCAGTTTGACAGTATTCAATCTAGGTTGCCTTAAAGCACCACATGGAAGGGTGGCTTTCTCTGTATCCAACTTACCTGTGGCTTTGTTTATTTGGACACTGTCCAAATCAGTCATGAAGAAGGTTACACAACTGTTTTTATCCAGTAGATACACTTGAGTCACAGAAACTTATTGTATTTGGAGAAGACTCACATAGAACTACTTGCTTCAGAGGTGCCTGGGTGGCTCAGTGGGTTAAGCCTCTGCCTTTGGCTCAGGTCATGATCTCAGGGTCCTGGGACCAAGCCCCGAATCGGGCTCCCTGCTTAGTGGAGAGCCTGCTTCCCCTCTGCCTCTCTGCCTACTTGTGATCTCTATCAAATAAATAAATAAAATCTTTACAAAAAAAAAAAACTACTTGTTTCAGAAATGGTATATTCAGTAGGCACATTAAGACTACACAGCCTATTACAAACATACATCACTTTCTATCTTTTTCTACTATAGCTTTATAATAAGTCTTAGTATTTCAAGGGGGCAAATCTCTCCATTTTCTTTTTCAGATTAATTTAGTATTAAGTGGTTAAGTTCCATGAAAGGAAAAATCTTTTGGAATTTTGATTGGAACTGCACTAAATATATAGCTTGATTTGAGGTGAACAAATATTTTTATATTTCATCTTCCCATCTGTGATCTATTAGGTCCTTTATGGCCTTTGATCATGTTTTATAAATTTCTCCATAAGGAATTCTCACCTCCTCTATTAAATTAATTCTGCTACATTATAGATTCCATTGTTATTGTTAATTATTTCTTTTCCTGTTACATTTTCTAAATGGTTATTGCTATTGTATAGTAATATTACTGATTTTTATACACTGAACTTGGAACCAGTACCCTTGTTGAACTTTTCATTAGTTCTGTTGGCTTTTCCATTCATTCTTTTGGATTGATCTATGGAGTTGGTCAGAGCTTGTGAAAATAGCAATTTTGCCTTTTCTTTTCCAAATCTCATACTTGTTTATTCTCTTATGCTTAGCTAGGACCTACAGTACAATGTTTTATAACAGTAGAAATAGAGAGTCTCCTATCTTGTTCCTAGCTTTAACAGGAATTCTGTTCACCTTTGAATATTTACTGTAGGATTTGGTAGAAGCCCTTTATCAGGTTTAGAAAATTCTCTTATATTCCTTGCCAAAAGTGGTTTTTTAATCATGGAGTGATAATTGATCAAATACTAATTCTACATTTTTTTATATAGTCATATGGTTGTTTTGTTAATCTGTTAAAAACACAGAGAATCTTAGTAGGTTGTTCTGAAGTGGAATATTTTGCATTCTGAAATTGACTCTATTTCATGGCATGATATGTTTTTTTAATATACTGATCAAATAATTAAGTTGAATTAAATTTATTAGCATTTTATTTAGAATTTTATCATTTAAGTTCATAGATGAATTGGCTCTTTAATTATCTTTTTAAGTTTTGTTCTTGTGTGGTTTGAATAGTATATTTACATGAAATGAATTGGATACATTTCTTTTTTTTTTTTTTTTTAATTCTCCAAAATGGTTTATTCAAGACAGGAGTTATATTCCCTGAAGACTCCATAAATTATCTTTTAAAACTGTCTGGGTCTTCCTTTTTATTTTCAGGGGAGACTTTCAACTATCAATTCAATTTCTGTAATGGCTTTGGGTTTTGTCAAGTTTTCTTCTCTGGAATGAATTTTGGTTATTTAAATTTTCTTAAATATCTTGTTTGAAGCTTATTGCTATAAACTTTCTAATCTCATCTTATGATTTTTTTTCTCACTCTCCACTGTCTTTGTAATTATGATCCTCTTTTTGTTTCTAATATTGTTTTCCTGGCTTCCTTAATCCCCATCCCCTATTTTTCCTATCCCCCACCCGCCTCCCCTCTGGTAACCATCAGTTCTCTATAGTTAAGAATCTGCTTCTTGATTTGTCTCTCTCTCTCTCTTTTATTTTTTTCCTTTGCTCGTTTTGTTTCCTAAATTCCACATATGAGTGAGAGCACATGGAATTTGTCTTCCTCTGGCTGACATTTCACTCAGCATGATACTCTTTAGTTCTGTCCCTGTTGCAAATGGCAAGATTTCATTCTTTCTTATGGCTGAGTAATTTCCATCTTCTTTATCCATTCATCTATCAATGCATACTTGGGCTGCTTCCATGGTTTGGCTATTGTAGATAATGTAGATAATGTTACTATAAACATAGGGGTACATGTATCCCATTGAATTAGTTTTTTTGTATTTTAGGGGTAAATACCCAGTACTGCTATTCCTAGATTATAGGTAGTTATAGTTTTAATATTTTAAGGAAACCCCGTGCAGTTTTCTACAATGGCTACACCAATTGTTTATTAATTGCTTCTTTTTTTCTTCATCCATCCTGCTAGAGGTTTGTCTACCTTGTCTTTTAGAGAACCCGCTTTTATTTTGTTTATCATCTCTAATCAATTTTCCTCTTATACTTATTTCTTTTATTTTTCTTGAGAGTACTCTAATATTCTTTTTCCAGTTTCTTAAGCAGAATGTTTACCTCATTCATTTTCATTTTTATGTTTTATATTTTTTATGCATATAATTCTGTACATGTCATTTTAGCTATACACCTATTGGTTTTTATTAATATTTTCTTTTTTCATTTTTTAAAATATTTTATTTATTTATTACAGAGAGAGAGAGAGAGCGCGCGTGAGAGGGGGTAGGCTCAGGGGAAGAAGCAGACTCCCCGATGAGCAGGAAGCCTGATGTGAGACTTTAATCCCAGGACCCTGGGATTATGACCTTAGCCAAAGGCAACCTCTTAACCACCTAACCGACTGAGCCACCCAGGTGCACTTTAGTAGTATTTTCATTGTCATGTAGTTCTTAATATTTTGTAATTTCTATTGTGTTTTTTCCTTAACATAAGTTATTTAGAAATAAGTTATTTAGAAATGCACTTTCCCCTTTCCAAAAATTGTTTTGTCTATTTTTATTGTTAATTTCTAATGTAATTGCACTATTCCGTGATATTAGTCCCTTGAAATTTTCTGAGAATTTTTCTTAAGATTTTATTTATTTATTTGACAGAGAGAGAGAGAGAGCACAAGCAGGGCTAGCGGTAGGCAGAGGGGGAGGGAAAAGCAGGCTCCCCTTCCTGCTGAGTAAGGAGCCCAATGCAGGGCTGGGTCCCTGGGATCATGACCTGAGCCAAAGGCAGACCTGAAGCTTTTCTGACTGAGCCCCTCAGGTACCCCTTGCTGAGACTTTATTCGGGACTTGATATATGGGCAGTTTTTGTTTGTTTTTGTTTTTTAACAAACCACTTTTTGAAATTTAACATACATATAGAAAGAAAAATGCACAAATCATACCTATGCTGTACAGTGAGTTATTACAAAGTAAACAAAGCCTTGTAATCATTCATAGTCATTTTTATAACAGTTCCATGTGAGCTTATAAAAGAATGGATACTCTGTAGTCATTGAATGCAAGGTTAGATCAAGTTTGTTAATTATGTGGTTTAGGTCTCTTATATCTTTATTCACCTGTGTGCCCTTGATCTATTTCCAATATAGAAGTGCATATAATTTTCCAGTGCCATTGTGGTTTGTTCATTTCTCCTTCAGCAAAATTAGAATACACAGGGTGAATTGAAGGTGATATGGAAACAACTTAATGTGCATGCATCTGTGAATTGTTTTTACCAAAAGACAAAGCAACTCATACATAATGGTTTGCTCATTCCATCCATTTAGTGTGCTGTATACAAACCAACCAGAAAAAAAAGAATCCTGCTTAAAATATACAGTGCACTTAGAAACACATCTGTCATGTAGACATATCCAAAAGCTTATGAATATTACATTTTGCATTTCTCTCCTTCAGAGACAGCCTTTTCTTCCTAGTCTTAGCATAGATCTGTTCTTATTACTAAAGTCACTTACATAAGGACATATTTGTACTTGAAAGGAACAATAAGTTTCCTACAGAGTGTAAGGTGACATTTTCTTGCTGGGTGTCAATTTAACATAAAAGAGGGTTGATCCTCTTAGCTGAGGTTATATCATGCTTTTTTCTGTGGTATAAAGTGCTGCCTTATCATCATCTTTTGCTTGGGGAGAGCGATATCCTCCTGGTTGATTTTCCTACCTATATCTACCCTTACCATACTCCCATTTCTTTACCATACAGCAGCTAGAGTGACCTTTTATTTTTTTTTAAGACTTATTTATTTATTTTAAAGAAAGAGTGAGAGCATGAGCACATGTGCAGGAGTAAGGGGAGGAGCAGAGGAAGAGAATCTTAATGCAGATTCCCACTGAGCCCTGAGTCCTGACATGAGCCTCTGGACAGGGCTTTATCTCATGACCCATGAGCTCACAACCTGAGTTGAAACCAAGAGTCTGACCCTTAACCAACTGAGCCAACCAGGAGTCCCTAGAATGACCTTTTAAAATATACATTATCCTAGCATCCCCATTTCAATCCTTACATAACTTCAAGACCCACGAAAGTCCACTTCCTGTCTTTTTAGCTGAGTTTGGTTCCATGCTCCCCATCACTGTCCGTTCTCCAGCCACACTGGCCTCTTTTCACTCCCTTCCTTCCACAGGGCCTTTGCATTTACTCTTCCTTCTGCCTTAAATAGTACACACTATATCCTATTTATCCTTCAGAACTAACACAATCCTATAGCCCCTTAACTAATCCATAAGGTCAAATCCCTCTATAAGCTTTTGTAGCATTGTAGACCTCTACTTTATAACACTGATTACAATCGTTTATGTAGTTAATCTCTGCCCCACCCCCACCCCCCACTAGACTGGTCTCTTTGAAGGCCAGGCCACAGCAAGCTGGACTCACCCTGCATCCCAACACTGGCACAGTGCCTGGTGAAAGGCTAACTGATGAGTTGCCTTTCTTCACTTTAAAGCAAGTATATTAACCAAATATACCTTCATCCTTCTTGCTGCCCCTACTTTCATCCCCTGCTCACTTTCAGCCATTCTCCACACTCACCACTCTTCCACTTTTTACTCCCCTTCACCTGTGAATTAAAAACTCAAGTCCAAAAGCGTTGTCAGGAATGTAGCTCTTTACTGAAGATTTTGTGTGGTTAAAGAGGAGGGAGTACATTACAAAGTAAAAAGCCCTAACAATGCCCCCTTAACATCTCTGCTTTCCCCCAGGCTTGTCACTACAGCAGCTGGACTGGCTTACAGCTCTTCTTTTGCTCCCCTGGCAAGTATGCTCTGGAAACCCCTCTAGCCAAGTGTCCTCCTTGTCCACCTGTTTCCGAGTCTGTACTCAGCAAAACAAAGTGCAGCCATAGGCCAAGCCATGACTCCGGGCTCCTTAGTTCATATGGCCACTTGAATTTATAAAAAGTTGGAACAGAAGTGTTGACTTTTTATTCATCTTTTTGTTTGTTTGCTGATAGTTTTCCTTTCATCAATGCCATCCATGCCCTCCCTCCATGCTGTCTGTGGCAGACTGAAATCTTATGTCTATCAAGGTCCATTTGAAACACCCTACCTTCTGGAATCCTTCCCATAAGACCCTTAAGTCCAGGTGATTTTTCTCTTCCCTAAATATGCATACTACTTCTCTTATTCTTCTTGGTATTACAGGCAATCTTAGGATTATTTTTTTTCTCCCTCTCCTTTAAGAGCAAGTTCTATTTCTTACTCTGCATGTCTCCTGAAGAGTCTGGCTCAAGACTCACATTGTAGGCTCTGGCGCTGGCTGAATTATAACAAAACATTTTGTATTTCTTTTCTTAGGTTTTGGTAAAAGCCTCTTTGAGAAAGCTACTGATATCCAATATTTCAATTTCAGAGTCAGTGAGCAGAACTACTCTCACTGCCCTCCCTCCATGAAGAAACTGTACAAATGGTAGGTGGGAGTAGTATAGCTTTTGATTTAACAGGTTTGGAGAAAAGGTCTCTATCCGAATAAAAGATACTATTGACATTTTTGCTTGCGTTGACTCTGGATTTCTAAAATGCAGCAACATTCTGGCCCCTGAAAGACTATTCTGGCCTTGAGAGAGAGAGTCTAACTCATATGACTTTTTTAAAATGCCAAAGAGATGACTAAGTAAAAATGTTGGCATATGGGGCACCTGGGTGGCTCAGTCAGTGTCTGCCTTTGGCTCAGGTCGTGATCTCAGGGTCCTGGGATCCAGTCCCACATGGGTTTCCCTGCTCAGGGGAGAGCCTGCTTCTCCCTTGACCTGCCACTCTCCCTGCTTGTGTTCTCTTTCTCTCTCTCAAATAAATAAATAAAATCTTTTGTTTAAAGGTTGGCATATGAATTTAAGCTCCTGAGGTCTAGAGAGACCTGGCTAACAGTCTGTGTTCTCTTATCATCAATGCGATCTTCAGGTGAACAGATCTCTCAGTGATTCATGGTCATCTTGATCAAACAGAGGGTGGAGGCCCAGTGAGAAGGTTGGTGCACATGCAGATGGCTGACTGAGGGCAGCTAAGATGCAAGTCACGATCACTTGCTCAGATTTTCTACCAAATTCTATTTCTCTTCTCAACAGGAAGCCATAAATATTACTCAGTTCTTTCATTTGTATAAGTATCTTCATTACCCTGGATTAAAAGTAATAATATAAAGGATAAAAAGTAATAATATACTTCTTTGATTTGCTTCTTAACCAATTTTTTACACTCCCAAAATAATACATTTCATTATAAGAAAATAAAACATAAATTATAGAATGAAAAATTAAAATACAAAAATTCCATATTTCTACAACGAAATCCACAAGTTTTTTCAATTTTTTTCTTCCAGTATTTCCATCCACATCAAGGATGTTTTCAGAAAGTTGTAATCATGCTATAGATATATTGTATTCTGCTTTTTCACTTAAGTTTTTTTTTTTTAGAAATTATCAGCAAGGATACATTTCTTTTTTTTTAAAGATTTTTTTTTTTTGACAGAGAGAGAGAGAGATCACAAGTAGGCAGAGAGGCAGGCAGAGGGAGAGGGGGAAGCAGGCTCCCCGCTGAGCAGAGAGCCCGATGCGATGCGGGGCTGGATCCCAGGACTCTGAGATCATGACCTGAGCTGAAGGCAGAGGCTTAACCCACTGAGCCACCCAGGTGCCCCACTTAAGTTTTTAAATAAGCATTTTTCTGTAGTCTTTATTATGGATAATAATATCTGTACTATTATGGATACATAATACTCCAAAAAGAAGAAATTATTGTAATCTAATTATCTCTTTGCGCGCCTGAGTGGTTCAGTCGTTAAGCATCTGCCTTCGGCTCAGGTCATGAACACAGGGTCCTGGGATTGCCCTGCATCGGGCTCCCAGCTCAGTGGGGAGCCTGCTTCTTCCTCTCCCACTCCCCCTGTTTGTATTCCCTCTCTTTCTCTCTCTCTCTGTCAAATAAATAAATAAAATATTTTTAAAAATTATCTTTTACTTAACCTTAAAGTTGGCTTAAAAAAAAAGTATAAATAAGTGCTTAAACACTGATTTTTCTGAACGTTTTACATTTACTCATGGAGTTATTTGCTGTGTTACAGTTCAGTTTGTCTTTGTTTCGTGCCCGTATTGGCTCTTCTGGCTGCTGTGCCCACCTCAGGCTTTTCTGACAACCCATGCTTCCTTGACACTCCTTACTTCATCTGTGAGCTTTTATCATCCTGTTTTCTCTGCCCGGGAGGACATGCTCTTAATATCTCTTGGCTTCAGCTCCATCTAAACAGTAGCAGGCCGAGCCCAGAAAATCAGTTCAGTGGGAGTCAGTTTGTGAGTGACCATGTCTCTGAATTGTGAGTGGATCTAGGACTGACCACAATGAGTCTGAAGGCTGTGGAACAATAGCAGACTTGAATCCAGATGCAATGGAGCTCCAGACCCAAGACTCTCTCCCAATGCCCCTGAGATTTATTATCTTATGGATCTTTAGGCTGAAGAGTTGATCTCTTTAGCCTCAGTTTCTTAAAATGAGATCATTCATCCCAAGTACCTGACAATAGAACTATTATGGCAGGGCATGAGAGGAAATTGTTAGATGCTTTCTTCTTCTCAAGAGAGTGGTGGTAAAAACCAAACAGTCGGCGAAATGATATTCTACATCCAAGTCCTAGTTTCTTTTCTCTTTAAACTCCCGCTCCTAACAAGTCTATTTCTTAAAAGGACCATCCTCCTTTTATTCTAAATATTCCAAAAATATAAAAGCCAACCAAAGTTTTAATACACACTTTTGTGGTTGTGTTTCACAAATGATAAAAGCAGTTGGATATGATATCTTCCCATTTTTAAGATACTGAGGTAATGTATTTCTTTTATTATGGAAATTTTTTAAATATACAAAAGTACAGGAAATGATACAATGAACCCCTTATACTCATCCTGAGCCTTTTACAGTTTTAAATATTTTACCAATGTCATTTTATCTATCCTTCTATATATACATTTCATTTTTCTTTTTGCTGGATTATTTTAAAGCAATCCTTGTTTCATTCAACCCATAAATACTTTAGCCTGTATTTCTAACATTTGAGGAGGTTTTTTTCCCTACATAACCACAATGCTATTATCACACATAACAAAATTATCAATAATCTCAGGAGCATTTTAAAAATAGGATTCTGGAAAAAGCAAGCCAAGGAATGAGTAATTTAGAATTTCAAGCACTATGGTAAGCAGTTTGGGAAGATGCTTTTAGCAAAGGGGGTACTTTCACTCTTGCAAATGACATCACAGAGCCAGATGCCACTTTCTCCTACATATCCGTAATTGGATTTACTTTCTTACCCCCAAATATATTCCTTAGTTCAGTTCAAGGCATCAGTAACCACCCAGAAGCTCAAGCCCCAGACCTACAGTCCTTGTAGCATCATCCCTCTTCTCCCCTCTTCGGCACTCCATTTAACCAGTTTTGCAGTCCTAAATCTCTGGGTGAATATTGCTCATCTCCATCTCCCTCTCTTACATCCTCACTTCTGCTCCTTTTGTCTGGGTCCCTGTTTTCTATCTCTACACTGAGGTTATTGAAACATTTTCATTTGAGTTCCCCCCAGAAACAGAGCCTGAGACAAGGATTTGAGTATAAATCATTTATTCAATAGTGACCCCAGGAGACCTGGAAGCTGAGCTGGGGAACGAGACAGGGAAGTGAAAGAAGCCAATACAGGATGTGTTATCAAGCACTGAAGGACACTAGAGCTCCATCCCACTGGAAAAGTCTGGGAGATAGTACAGAATATGCCTCAGCATTATCCCAACCAACAGGCAAGGGAGTTGGGCTACTATGTATCTATCAGTTCTCCACCTATCATTGCTTTATGGCTGCTCCCAGGGGCAAGAAGTCCCTAGCACTTCTGGCCTGCACTGTGCATGGGCTAAGCATGTTGCCAGCCAGGACCCAGAAGGTCATGGGCCTTCAGTGTATAATGGTGAATGCCCAGGGAACATGGGCAGGGCACCAACAACATTATCTCCCATCTCACTCTCTCCCGCACAGAGATGAGGGACAGCTTTCTAAAGTGCATATCTGCTTCTGATACTTCTTTATTCAATCAAAGGCTATGTGGATAATGCTAAAGACAACTCTTGCATATTTCCCCCATGGGAGTGACTGTCTTGAGTGGTACTGAGCTCTCTGGTCCTGGGCACCTTTGGTATACCTACTGCAGGTGCCCAAAGTTTGGGTTGGATTCCCGAGTTCAATGGATAGGTAGCCTTATTCATAGGTTTGTAATTAAAACCTTGTGTATTTACAGAACAGGTGAAATGATGGCCTCTGGTTTGGATTCCACTGGTGCAGACCTTTACCTCCCAACACTTTTGTATAACCTTTCCCAGACAGCAGAGTGCCTCTGTCCCCACTGGTACACCGAAGCTGTCGTGGCAATACTTTGTTCTTCTTTATGCATTTGCATTATCTGGGAATCTCAATGTGATTTACAAGCTTACATAACTTCCCAAATGAGTCAGCATGCTCGTCAAGAAGGCAGCATGGTGCAGTGGAAAGAACATAGCATTTGGTGCCAGAGAGAAAGTTCAGTACCTGCATCTGTCACTTCCTGACCGTGTGCTAGACAAGTCATTCTACCTCCCCAAGCCTCAGTTTCTTCCTATGACAAACAGGGATCGGAATACCTACCTTGGAGGGTTATTATAAGGATTAAATGAGGTGAAGAACACCGTGTGATGCGTAACAGGCCCTGAGTCACTCCCTGTTCGCCTTCCCCACCCCATATCCTGATTTTACTCCACTGGCAGCAAGTTGTTCAACCTTTCTGACCTGCCCGGAGCAGAAAATGCTGATTTATCTTTATCTCCTCTTAGCACTAAGTGGATTTTCGGTGAAAACCCAGATCAGTTCTTAGTAAAGGAAAAGTGCTCTTGCTCCATTCTGGGCAAAGAAGCCACCTCGTGTGTGAACTAAATCTGCACCAGAAAGGGCTAGGGTGATCAAGGAAGGGCTGGGTGGGCACAGCCTGGTTCGCACCCACCGCAGTGGCAGCCAGAGACCCCTGGCATACAGAGGGCCCGAAAAACGGAATGTGCCAGAGAGGATGTGCGAGCCCATCTGCATAGCCACTCAGCACGGTGGGGAGCAGTGAGGAATGGCGATGCATAATGTCCTTCGGGAGACAAAGCCGCAGCATACAAATGAGGGCGCTGCTGTGAGGGCCAGGGCTGGGGACGATTCTGGAACTGTTTTTCCAAGGTGGATGGAACAAATGCCTGCAAATTAAAATAATAATAATAAATAAAACCCTTGGTCAGCAAATGAACGCTGCTGCAAATGTTCTTCCCTGCCGGTTGAAACGCTATTAAGGGAGGAGCACTAGACCAGCTGATTTCCAGGATCTTTACGGCTGGCATAATGCATAGTTAGCAGTCAGCTAGGGGCAGCAGAGAAAGTGTTTATAATTAAAGGGTGATTGGTGAGTGTGTCCATAGCAGCAAAGAAATCTCTAAAAAGAAAAAATTGGGAGCAAATCTTTGAGCTTAGAAACTAGAGAATGTTAGAACAAGAAAGATTCTTTCAGAGCATGGAGCTGTGCTGCTGATTTTTAAATGCTAAAGAAATAGCAGAACCTTTCTTTCAAATAAAATCTCACGTAGATTCCCCCCCCCCCGGAAAGCAAACAAAACAGATGCTGCTCTGAGTAGGGGAGGGGAGAAAACAGTGTGGCTGTGGGGCCCCAGCCTCCCACACCCCCATCCTCCACATTAGATAGGCCAGTGAGGCCCAGAACACGTCCTGGAAAACCTTAGGCCCCACTGACCACAGTGTGAAAACCCCCAGGCCAGTCCACCCCATGTATTGTACAAACATGGAGTTTAGGCTCAAAGAAGACAAGTGATTAAGCTGAGGTCACCCAGCAGAACTGGGACTAGAGTCCAAATCTCTTTTGAGTTTAAGTTCCTTGCTCTCCTAAATACCTTCTCCCCTTGAAAAAGAAAAGAAAGTATCTTTAAAAATAAAGTTACCTATGAAATAGCTTGTTAAAGTAGATGAGAAAGCAAGAGGCATCCAAGTGTAAACACTGGCTTTGGAAAGAACCCAATTCTGTCTTCTTGACTACTGGACCCAAGTGCAGCTTCTTATTACATTTATTTTTAGGTCTTTTAGCATGGCAGTCATAAAATCCAAGTACATTTGCTAAATGAATGGTCTCTTAAACCAGGATAAATCTAATCAGTTTGTGCCTTCTAGAAAACACCAACCTAAAACAATTACAATAGCTTAGTGCCTGAAAAAAAAAAATTTTTTTTTTAAAGATTTTATTTATTTGGGAGACAGAGAGAGGGACAGTGAGCACAGTGGGGCGAGCAGTAGAGGGAGAAGGAGAAGCAGGCTCCCCATAGAGCAGGGAGCCTGACATGGGGCTCCATCTCAGGACCCTGGGACCATGACCTGAGCCAAGGGCAGAGGCTCAACTGACTGAGCCCTGAACAAAATTATTTTTACTATGTTGGCACAGTAAGAAAGGACTTTGAAATGCATGACAGATGGAGATGGCCAGACCCAAGCTCTCGGGAGACCACAAGCAGCTTCAGATTCCCAGCTTTACATAGATGCTGGGACCCTGAGCAAGTCACAACCTCTCCCCACCTCAATCCTCTTTCAGAAATCCACGAAATGATTAAATCATTTGAGTCATTAAAAGTCAATATTTAGCAGAACCCTGAACTCAGCCAGCACGGTGCCTGTTTTGTGCACAGGAGAGGCCTCTGTGTCTAAGTCAGGGGGCCCAGTGCACAGTTAGTGGAGAGGAGTGAGAAGGAGCAGCAGGGAGGGAGGAGACTGCTGCAGGGTGAAAGGAAAGAAGGAGGAGGGAAGCCGAGGCAGAGAAAAGCAAAGGCTCTCCTTTCATGCGTCAGAAGTTCTGACCAAGGACTGAGGACTGGATTTTGGTCAGCATCTGTCCTGTACTGTTTATGTGACACCTATTACCCTGAAGTCCTCAGAAGGTTTCCTAATGGACTCACTTTGGGGTTTCCATTCAAGGCCTTGACTCACCTTAAACTAGGAATGTTCAGTTAAAGACAAGCATGTGGTAGCAACTGATGAAATGATACCAAGTGTTTATAAGGGGAAGAAAAGCAGCAGTTTTTAAAATGCAATATCCTATCCTGTGCATTTTATTTATGTGATTCAGTTTAATTCTTACTATAAGTTTCAAATTAGGTATCATTTCTCCCCCTGCATTTACAGCTCTAGATGCAGAAAGGTTTAGCAACTGCTTTAAGATAACAGGTGTTTTATGGAGCTGTGTGGACTGTGAGCTCCCTCAGGACAGAGACTGTCTCGTTCTTGCTGCTATCCTCAGTGCCGAACACGGTGCCTGGTACATAGAAGGTGATCGATGTACATTTACTAAAGGGATAGCTGAAGGAAAACCAAGCTTTAAATCCAGATCTGCTCAACTCCCTAATCTAATTCTTACTACCACTGAACTCATATAATTTATTAAAAATGATTGGTATTGGGCCAGTTGTTCTTAACCCCTATTTACCATGTAATTGGAAGTGTTGTGAGCTCTGGTTTCTATGCCTGTTGGAAGCTCTAGCTACGTAATTAGTTACTGAGTTCCCATCTCTTGGCTGAATCTGTAATTAAGCAGGTTTTTTAAAGACATAGTTAGACATGGTCCCAGGTTCCCTAAAATGCGTAGCATTCACCCAGAGGACCAGACTTGAAGAAAAACACAGGCCTGGAAAATATTTTATCATACTCTAGTATCCCTGCTCTCCCTGGTTACCTTAAGCAATTACAGAACAAAAAGGTGCTATTTTTTTAAATCAGTAAACACAAATTTTAAAACACACACTTTCATAGTATTTCCTCACAGTGTATCTTAGAAATAAAGCAAATTCTGACTCCCTAGTACACAATAATATTAATGAATAACAGTTTGTGTCCAGGAACTGGATGAAGGTAAGAAAGGAAAGACTTGTCAAGCATGTTGTACTAGAAGGACGCGTTCAGGTGTGCCTGGGATCTTGCTCTGCTTCACGCCTCAGGACTCAACAAGGCAGGCCCAGTGACATGTGAATGGTGGTTCTGATAGAGTGAGCAAAATCATGTCTCCTTGTCCTTTCCTCTAAGGGACACTTCCTTTGTGGTGTGTTGGCCAAGGCTATACCTGGCATGGGTCCAGTCATCCCAGGGTACTTCACTAGGCCTTTTTGGTTGTATGCTCTCTATTTCTTCCTTCTTACACTTTTCCCAAGTATTTACCAAGGACTCGAATGGGCTCAGCCTCTGCAAGGTGCTGTGGGAGATACAGAAAGAACAGGGAATTAGCTTCTAGATTCTCGTGGGCATTACACACTGTATACCTGGAACTCAGGTGTGACCGTCACACCTTCCTCATCAGCCCCTGAGATCTTGGAAAATCTGTGTTGTTATTGTAGCCTGAGGAGTGTGACCCTTCTTTCCCTCTGCATGGGGGGCACCATGACATCAGCACAGAGGTGACCCTCTCGCCTTGAGGGGAATAGCACCTACATTGCCATGCCTGTACCCTCACAGAGGTCTCAGATCTTCACAAGTCAGTCAGTTGGAGAAGATACAGGGTCAGTTCAGCTTTATGGAAAATTCTCCTTGCTTTCTATACTGGCTTTGGCTACCTCTATTTCCAGCCTGCACTAAACTATCAAATATATATACAAATATATAAACTACCATATATATATATATATATATATATATACACACACACACACATACTATATGTATATAGTATATATATATATACATTTTTTAAAGATTTTATTTATTTATTTGACAGACAGAGATCACAAGTAGGCAGAGAGGTAGGCAGAGAGAGAGGAAGGGAAGCAGGTTCCCTGCTGAGCAGAGAGACCAATGCGAGGCTCGATCCCAGGACCCTGGAATCATGACCTGAGCCGAAGGCAGAGGCTTTAACCCACTGAGCCACCCAGGCGCCCTATATATACATATTTTTACTTGGTGGCAGGACTGGGACCGAGACAAGTCACTGCCATGACTCACACTGAAGAGGAGTTTGCAGCACCCAGAGAGGGTATGCAGAACCAGCCTTGACTCTTGTAAACAAAGCGATATTTAGTCATGTCAGTCCCTGCTTAGAACTGATTCCTTGAAATTAGTTTCTCGTATCCTATCCATAATCTTGACTCTGATCTCCAGGGTTATGCAGAGCATGGAATAAACAATTTGCAACCTTGGAATCCTAAATTGCCCTTTCCCCACCATCTGCTCTGCAGGTTTCTGTTTATAACTGAAGTCTGCCCTCTGCTGGTCATAGGCAGCCCAGACCCGCAACATGGAGCCCCTAAGCAGGTTTCTTCTCAAATCATTTCTCCTCCAGGAGCATTTAGGAAATTGCTGCAATTTATTCAGCTTATAGCAATACGGAGAAATGATATCTTATGCAGAGCATTCGTTTTTTATTTTTTACTTTTTGATGTTTTTGAGTTTTTTTCCCTTATATTCAACAGAAGCAGACAGAACTGGGCCAGTTTCAGTTATGAGCAGCTTTCATTTGTGCTAAATAACCATGTTTGTATTTATGCACTGCCTGCCAAGGCCCTTCTACTCCTATTGACTTGTGAGTCACTACAATACTCTTTTATGGTGATAGTGGGCAAAGGCTATTCGAGAAGGGGGACGATATGAGTGGTGGGCTGTCAACTGTCTATCTAGTAGTTTTTCAGAGGTGGTTGGTAGACTGCCTTGAGTAAAGGAAGACCCAGAGGCTGATTCTCCTCGAGTTCTGTGGGATATCTGCTTGCCCTGTTGGAAAACTGCACAACATCAGACATTTGGGGATCCCAAATAGACATGGCAACCCTTTCTCTCCCTTCCTTCCAAATGGGCACTCTGGCCAGGGACACAGATCCAGGAGGGACATGAAAGGTGACTAGGGAAGGAAGTCAGAGCCTGGGGAGACCAGGAGACAGTGTGAGCAAAAGGCTGAACCAGTGGCAGGAGGAAAGAAGGGAGCTGGAGGAGGGGAGGTACGTCCACAAGGACAGAACAGGTGACTAAAGGAGTAACTGCTTCCCTGAGGGCCATTACTGCTTTCTGCAATGCAGTTTACTGCAAAAATCTGTTTCGTTTTTAGTTAACAAAGGAAAGAGAGTCCTTTCTGATATTTTCATCCAGCGTCCTTGAGAATAACCCTCTGACTTAATGTTTTAGGAGCATTTATACATTCTGCCCTGAAAGAAATGCAGCACTTCCATGAAAGAAAATGTAATTTTTGGAAAGATTGCTTGGGTGTTTAACCTCTGAGTAGCTGAGAGGCAGAAGACTCACAAGGATTCCTTATGGTGAGTATACATCCCAGCCAGAGGTCTAGAAATCTGTCCCCCTTTCCCAAAGTACAGCCAAACTGGGGCACTCCTTTGCCTAGATTCCCAGGGGGTTCCTCTGCTCACCCCAGGGCCAACCCCCACAGTCCCACTATCCCTGTCAGTCTCCTGGACACTGCAGAAGCCTGGGCTCAGGGTGTAACAGAGAGATTCCTGTGTCCTATTCTTTCTCTTCCTCTCCATTTCCCTCTTGCCTCCTTCTTCATTCCTTCCTTGGTCCTCGGGATTCAATTTTCTCCTCCCACATTGCCCCTCTCCAGCCTCTGTGACTCCAAACTAAATCATTTTGGGAAAGACAGGGCTTACTGTGTTCCCATGGCTGAGTGCTGCCCCTTTAAAATCAACCTTCAGTTGGAGGGGGAGTTAAAGGGAAGAAGAGAGAACCAGGTCTTCTGCCTTAACTCCCAGAGATAAAAGCTATTCTTAGCAGTAAAATCAGCTTGGCATTTGGGGAGACTTTTGTTTCTCTCCTTTCCGCCCCAGGGGTTTTGCCATTGCTATTCTTCTTCCTCATACAGAGAAGATGAAGGGAGAAAGAGAAGGGGGTAAAAAGGAGGCACCATCACTCCTACCCTGATAGGCTTCCTTATTTTGAAAGGCTGGTCCAGTTAGAATGCCCTCACCCCAACCCCAGAAGACCAGTTTAATTCTAGCAGTCATTTTTCAGGCAAGAAGACTAACAGCCAAATGAGCTCCCTTCAGAGCCTTCCACAACACTTTGTATGTGGCGTGTGTTCATTAAATATATTTGCTCAGCCAGCCTCCTGCCTGCACCCTCATTAAGGTGGGTCTCTCAGGACTGCCCTCACTGGGCATTTAGGGCCCTGGTAATCAGTCAGGGCATTTAAGACCCAGTGTTAGAGAGCAGCCTTCAGAGAAACCAGGAACTTGTTAAATTAAAAATAGCGAAGAACAAGAAGAAAGCAACCAAGGGGAAAAGTGGGTGGGCAAAGCTCAAGAAGATTTACGTAATCCGATTCCACTTTGGACACAGATGATGAAATTCTGCAAAGCGGCCAGCAGGGGGAGCTCAGGCAGTGTGTCAGAACGCCAGCGCCCAGGTTGACGGCTGCCAAAACTGCGGACAAACAGAACAATGAACCTTCGTGGTTTCTCTTGGGTTTTTAATCCAGGGAGGCTCAACGCAGAACTGATCCTCATTCTGAGGGACTCAGTTAGCATTTCACAGAACCACGACTTAATAGGTCTCTCGTTGTCTCCCTCCCTCCCTCTCCCCCAAATTGTTTTCTCCGTGTTAGAGTCTCCCTCTAATCTCTTTTCTCAAGCTCTCTCGGTACCTCTTTGTATCTCTTTTTTGTAATTCCGGTTTTCTCTGAATCTGTGTTTCTGTCTGTGCTTCTTTCTTGCTATTTCTCTGTATAATCCTAGGCCGACTTCATCTAAATGAAAAATAACTGGAAATGAACCTATCCGTAGGCTGAGCTCAGAAAGCTTTCAATATCTTGCCAAACCTAATACTTTCAACAAAATGTATGCTGTGCAGCAGCAGTGGCTAATTCTGCCACCAGTTAGCTGTGCAGTCATGTCTTTCATGTCTATCTTCTCATCTCTGTCCTCCAGGCCTGCTTCCCACTCCTCCCTACAGTCTCTCCATTGCCCTTTGGTTGCTGCCAAGCTGTTGTCCTCCTCCCCCAAACCACTGACCTCCAGTAGTTGTCTCTCTACCAGAGCAGCAGGACAAGGTCTTCCAGGGCTTTTAGAGAAGAGGCCCACACCTCTCATGACACAGTATTTTGTTTTAAGTGAGGCCCAGTCCCCTCATTTCCAGAAGGCCCTGGAACTCTCATGGGATCAGGGGTTGAGGGGACCCAGGGGAGAAATGGAGGGACTTAGCTTTGCATTCCACCTGGAACCTCTTCTTATCCAACATTCAGGTGTTTGGCTGGATCTGGCCCACTTGCCCAGAGTATCTTCCTTCATGGTGACTTTCTCTCAAGGATCTTCCTCATGTCCTTCCTTCCCAGATTGACCCTTGGTGACCTCTAGTTTATCACACAATCTGTAAGTATCTGACCCTGCAGGGGAACAGAAATTAAATTCTCTTTTCTGGGCTTTTAAATTAAAAGATGGAGAATTTAAAAATGTAACTGAGGATGTGTTTTAGGGTTCCAGAAAATCCCATGATGGTCAAGAAGCAACCGCGGTGTTTGATGGAAGGCAGCTTTGCGTGGGGCCCACAGAGGCGGAATGAATGCCCTGAGCAGATACAGCATACAGATGATTCCTGGGCAGTGATGCTCAGCAGAAGCTGTTTCAGTTCCAACCCCAAATACTGTGACTATGGTGGTGGTCATGATGGATCCTGCTGATTTCTACGTTTTATGGTTGGTCCCTCCCTCCAAATCTGTTCTATCCAGATTCTCATTATTTTTCAGATGCTAATCATATGTGTCCCTTGTAGGCAGGTTCTAATATCAGATCTGCTAGGACATGATACTCCAGTCTCAGCACTTTAATTTTCTTTAAGTCTCCTGGATTCAAGGAAGGTAGTGTTACTATGATCTGATCACAGTTGTCCCTGCCCTGCTCAATACTTGGTAACCATCATCCTTTCCTAGTTCCAGAACCTGTTTGGACCAAGTTGAAGATCAAAGTAGGAGTAAGGGGGCAGACAGGCAATGCAACGCAGTCCATCGTTTAAAGACATTTGCCTCTTGCTCGGCTTTGCTCGGCCCTGGCCATACAGAGTGTCTGAACAAGACACAGGGTCTGTCCTCAGGGAGCAAATGCTTCTTTTGGAGGGACCCGCTGTGTCTCTGAAGCAGAATGAAAACGGAGCTGCTGCAGAAGAGCCCAGCACTGCAAAGTGCTAACTAACATCATCAGGCAGGTTGCCTCTGCAGTGCAATCTATGATCTCTGCGACTCCCAGAACCAAAAGAATTGCTATATGACTTTCTAAATTAAGCTTTGCATTACTTTGGAAATTAACAAAGCATTCCTTCCCACAGACACTGTTCCCAAATTAAACATTTTGTGCTTGTACAGCTGTTCAAACGTCGGTGAATTGAAGATGAAAAGGTTTTTAGGAAGGGAAGAGAGGTGGGTGCCTAGAAAGGAGAGAGGAGCACTGTGGGGGAGTTCTTAGAGGGCGAGCTGGGGGTCAGGGAGCAGAGATTATAGAACAGTGGGAGAAGTTTTTTGATCCAGTTAGTGAGTACATAAAATGTTTTTTAAATTATTAGGTTTAGATAACTGTAGGTTAAGGGGGCCCATTATGATCTAGTATTTAAAGGCATACTCTTAAGTGGAAAACTTAGGGAGTAGCTATTCCCCACCTCTAATCAGTAGGAGCCAGAGGAAACAGAGGAAATAAACATAAATGGCCAAGATGGTATTTTAAGGTCCCTGTGAGGCCCACTTTTCAAGATCTGACAACAGTCAAACACTAGAATGGGTCACAGAGGATGGCTAAGCACTCTCTTCTGGGGCTATTTATTGAAAGAACAGACCTTTTGGGTTTTGCAGTGTTGCAAGTGACATCCAGTATAGAGACAGAGGCATGTCCTGGATGAGCTAGCTCTCTAGGTTCTCTTCTAGATTGTGAGAGAAGAGAACTCATCTAGGATTAGAGGCCTTTTGCAGCAGCTAGAGAGAAATGGACTGATGGGAAGGCCCACAGTCCCCACTGGTCCACTTCCCTGCACCATGCCAGAGCCCCTTCCGTTAAGCTGCCTTTGTGTCATTTGTTTCATGAACTTGTCCCTAGATCTTCTCTTGCAAAGGTATGAGCCATCTTGGCAAATGGTTTTTTAGAAAACCCTTGCTCACAAAAATTCTGTCTGCAATATTTGGATTGGCCTGCAATATTTGGATTGGCTATTGGGCCTCTCATTTTCCACACAAGTTGTTCCTAACTTATCTCTGGGTCTCTTCCAGAGGGCAGGAATTATTTGCTGATGATGTACCTTGAAACCCAGATTCCTTTTGGAAACCATTTTCATAAAGGTTTTGAAATGGGGACTGGAGCAGAAGAGAGTGAAGAGGTTAGATAAATAAATAAAATGCAGGTTTAGCCAGATAAGATTTTTCCATGTAACTGAGGGAGCAAGAGGCCCTGACTTCAGCAAACAAGGCCCAAGGGCTCACAAAGGCAAAGAGCTGTCCTGGGCACTGGCAACCAGTTCCCCTGTGGCTCCAGGAAAGAGCCCTGGGGAGGCTGTCCTCTCGTCTTGGTTGTGCCTTAGACCAGCTATTTATCCCTGGGCCACTTATTCTGTCTGGCTCCCAATCTCATTGACTGCAAGAGGAGAATATCCATGTAAACATCTCCCAAGTTTCCATATATATGTTCTGTCATTTTGTATGGCCTTTTGGGTTAGTTTTAAAGATTAATAACACCTTTCACCTGTATGGTGCTTTATGGTTTAGAAAGCACTTTCACACCCTCGTCTTATTTGATCCTCACAATTATGCTCTGAGGGAGGTAGGACAGAAAATATTTTCCCCATTTTAGATATGAAGAAATGTACGATCAGGGTGGTTAGGCGGTGTGTAGACAACAGGAAGACATCCAGGACTCCAGTTTAGGTCTTTCAACTTGCACTCAGTTATTCATTCTTGTAAGGGGTCCAGTATGCCTTTAAAATCAGATAACTATGGATCATCTCTCCAGAGAGATGAACTGAGGATTTTTAGATGTTTAAGCTCAACATAGATATCAGGTAAAATTCCCCTACTTCCAGCCCTTATGAATTCTTGCAAATGTATGAATGCCTTGCTTCTCTGGCCAGATTGCAGGCCCCTTGGAGGTTCAAGTCATATGTTTTCTCTTCCCTCCCACTCCCTCCAGCAACAATCAGAAAGCCAAGCACCTAACTGGGGCTGTCGCACTGCCAAGAAGAGGTAAGGCAAAGTAGAGAATGCAAAATAAGTAAGTGGGACAGATGTCCATTTCCACATCTGACCATTTGTCCTACAAAAACTGGTATCCTTGTACATGTTCTGCCCTAGACAGCCCTCTGCCTGCCACACTATTCCCCAAATTCTAGAACACAGCAAAGTTTCTCATGGTGGCAGCAGTAATATCCTCTTCTTTGACATGACTTTCCAGGCACAAGATGGGCTCGGAAGCATTAAGAGCCATGACCTCAGGGATCTCAAACACTAAGAGCCTAATGTAAGTAAAGAAGGCAGACTGGCCACCTTAGCTGAGGAAGTAGAAGTGACTCCGTGGAAGGGACTATCATGAGCTTAAGTTAAGAGGGAGAGATGGTACTGAAGCAGGAACAGCCAGGAGCATCTGAGGAAATCTACTGAGGACATCTGTGTGACTGGAAGGAGAGAGTGCCTTCTGCAGTGGGAGGGGTGGCTGGGCCTGGAAATGCATCAATAAGCCAGTGTAGGTTCTCTGACCGCTTTTGCACACTTGGCACCAAGCCTCAGTGCAGTCTTGCTTCATCTCCCTAGAACTTTACCCTCATCGGCAACCGTGACTCCAGTCATTTCACCAGAACTATAAGGAGGAAACAGTGATAAAGCAAAGGCAAGGACAACTGACCAGATAAACAGAGATGGCTCCAATTTAAGACCTTTGCCCCATTATTACCCTGCCATCTCTTTGTTTCCTGTATCTCAAGTCCTTATTTTCCCAGATTTGGTGAAGGAAAAGGATTCCAAGACTGTTGTAAGAAGGGCCACTCCCAATAAATAAGACCATCCCATGCCCTAGGGACTGACTCAGTTGAGCATCACTAGTCCAAAAACTCTGAATTTCTGACAAAGGAGGTCTCTGTAGATAATAAGAACTTGTAGATAATAATGTCTCTACTATGAGAAAAATTCTAGGGTGATAGATTATTAGAAAGAACTGGGACTTTAGGGCTTACATATTGATCCAACATTTTCATTGACAGATGAGGGGACTGAAGAGTGTGGCAATGACATCAGTGTCCAGGCCACCCAGGAAGTTAGTGAAAGAATCTGTACTAGAACCCAGAAGTCTTGATCTAATACCACACTAGCCCTTCTCCTATCTTACCTACCCTGGACCTTTTAAATGCCAAAGCTTTTCACCCAGGGGCAACTCTGAGCAACAAAGGAAAGAAGGTCTGAATTGGCAAAACTTCTTTGTGGGAGCTACTGTTCTTTAGGAGAACTTTTGATGTTGTAGCCAGCCCTGGAGACTCTGTTCCTGCCTCCCTCCATCCTGCAGGGAGAGAAAGAACAGACATTTCTGTTCTAAAAGCCCTTCTGGCTGCCAAGCCTGCCCGCTCTGGCCAAACACAGTATCTGATCTCATCCTAGTGGATCTCCACCCATCAGACAGTCGTCACACCACCTCCGGGAGCAGAGGGGGTGATGCCCTGTCAGGTACAAGGTACACATGGAGCATCTTGCACAGACACTTCATAAATGTTCTTCAGGTGAAGAACTGGTTCCAACTCTCCTATCCTGCCTCCAGTTCCCCACTTCCAAAAGCGTCCAACAAACTTGCCTTCAACCTGTGGATCAAATCAAGTCAAACCAACAGACATTAATTAAGGTATTATTGCAAAAGCAATGTGCAGGTGCTGAGTTCTGTACAAAGACATGTCCGAGTCCCCACCTCCAAAGGACTCACAGGCCAACTGGGGTAGACCAGGTGATATTACACTTTAAGTTAATATCACAGGGCAACAATACAAGCAGTGCCATGAAGCAATGAATGACCATCTGCCAAATTGCTGGAGTAGATAGTCTGTGCATTGGTACACAGAAAAAAAGATCACTGGGAACTGAAGAGTTCAGGGAAGTTTGTGGAAAAGGAAAGATTTTGTCAGGACTTCAAAGGATTGAGGATTGAGCAGGAATTTGAGCCCAGAGACTACACATTCAGCCACTGCTTCTCTCACTGTGGCTAGAAGAGTTGATTTCTTGGAGTGGTGTCTTGGGGGCAGAGCACAGAGAATCTGGAATACTATAGTACAAACTTGGACTTGGTTTTGTGGGCATGGGAAATCATTAAACGTTTCTGAGCAGGGAAGTGGATCTGCATTTAGGGTTTTTTTTTTTTAAGATTTTATTTATTTGACAGACAGAGATCACAAGTAGGCAGAGAGGCAGGCAGAGAGATAGGGGGAGGCAGGCTCCCCGACGAGCAGAGAGCCCGATACGGGGCTCGATCCCAGGACCCTGGGATCATGACCTGAGTCGAAGGCAGAGGCTTTAACCCACTGAGCCACCCAGATGCCCCTGCATTTAGGGTTTTAAACTGAGACACCACAGGAAGAAAGTCCTAAGGATGCCTTAATATTTAAAAAAAAAAAACACATAGAAGTATATGAGAATGTAGATAAAGATGTCCTCCTTCCTTTTTATAGAGAGCCTTGTCCAGAGTTACTTCCAGTGGCCTCTTAACATCTTTTGTTGTTGTTGTTGTTAGTTAGAGAGAGAGAGAGAGTGAGCACAGGCAGACAGAGAGGCAGGCAGAGGCAGAGGGAGAAGCAGGCTCCCTGCTGAGCAAGGAGCCCCATGCGGGACTCGATCCCAGGACGCTGGGATCATGACCTGAGCTGAAGGCAGCCACTTAACCAACTGAGCCACCCAGGCGTCCCCCTCTTAACATCTTAAACTACTAGGGTATCAAATCCTTGATTGGTAGTACTAAGGAAACAACCAAAATGTAGACAGCCCCAAAAGCTACCCAGGCACATGCTCACCAGTTAAGGGCGGAGACAGGCTTGAAGGATAGTGTTTGCAGGGAGATAGGAGACATCAGATCAGGAGAGAGTAGGAAAGAGTAGAGGGAAGAAGATGTCAGATAGCAAGTGAGAGGTCAGCAACATGAGTTGGGACCTTGGCTGAGCAATTCAGCAATATCTTAAGCATGATAGAATGAAAGCTTCTGGAGGAGGAAAAAAATATTGTCAGCTATCTCCTTGATTATTTTGTAATAGCAGATAATTTCTTTAGTCCCTTCCCTCTTTACAGGTTAAAATGGAAAATCCTTTCCATTTCCATGCTCAGAATACTTTTTTATTTCTCTCTCTTTCTTTCAGGACTCAATTTTGCTAATTCATTCTATCAAGCACTATAATGTTCTCATGACTATCCACTCTAAGGAATGTGGGACAGATCGAGTAATAACTTTGAAAGGGTGATGATTGAAAGGAAAGCATCTTTTTATATTCTCCAGGAACTCTATATACAAAGAAGCCTTCTCAAGCCAATAGAGCAAAAACATTAGATAATTTGATTTCTGAGCACAGATTAGATAATGGTTTTGGATGGGATTTTGGGAATGGTCATAGGAGATGAGGCATCATCCTGTTGAGAGGGTCTTCAGAATATTGGGTTTATGTGAGTGTTGTTTAGCTCCTGAGTCACAAAGCATGAGTTGTAGGGCTGGCCTTAGTTCAGGCTCCAGGCAAAATTATGTACTTATCCTTGTGAATTGTGGTATTCAGTATAACCATCGCATTGATTTATGGCCACACCTTCATGACCCCACTTTTGGAAATGGATTCCAAATCTGAGTCCCAGGCAGCTGTTTTATGTCCACCTACAGGAAGCCAAAAAGATAAACGATGTGGGGGTGGGTGAAATGGTTTGTGAATGCCCAAATCTTGTTCTCTTGAATAGGTATTTTTGTTTGAAGAATGAACTGATTAGTTTGTGCTTAAGTGAGGCAAAAATCACTCCAATATAAGAATATCAAATGCTGTATAGACATCCCCTCTCTAGTCACATGTGTGGTGTTGATAAACTGTGACTGCTGGTCTTTCTTTCCTTTGCTATCTTCTCAGCTGCCACTATTTGAGAAGACTTAAGCCCGACGCTGAGTCACTTCTGGTTGGTGCTGTGTGTAAGGGGTTTGGAAATAAATCACATTCCTGGATCCAAGTTACTAGGAACCAAGTTACTATGTTCAGGCTCCTGTGTTGACCTGAAATCCTTCCCTTCCAGCCAGGTCTGGGATAAGTGTTCCCCAGAACTAACCTTGGTACCTGTGTGGCCCCAGAGCCAAAGTTCTTTCTCTGTTGGTCCTTCCCTGTATGTTGGCCCAAATCCCAGAGATGAACTATTACCCTGGTTTCCTCTTCTAAATTCCTGATTCTTGCCTTGCCTAGAATTCTGCTTCTCCTTCTAGAACTAGATACCCTACCCACCTCTCATCCATCCTTGTGCCTTCTGGGGTTTTCTGTGATGCCAGGTCATGGAATGGTTGTGCTTTGGGACAGGGCACATTTTTCTTATTGGACCTTCATGATTGATTTCTTTTTACTTAAATCAGTGTCTCTCGACATGAGTGGAACCACCCGTGGGGCATGTATTAGAAACTCAAGAGGGAATTTTTTGATTGCCACAGGTTTTGGGAGGGGCGCTAGTGGCATTTAGTGAGAGAGAAGTCAGGATACTATTCTCCAATCATGTGCACCACAGGCCCCTTAACCAAGAAATGTTGTGTGTCCTGAGTAACCTTCAAAACTCACACTGGATGTTTATGTGGGAAGACCTGTTTATAATTACCTGGGTGTGGAACTCAATCCCATTTTACTTGGAAATACAATTACTTTTGCATAGTTTTAATGTATGTGGAATTTTCCATAAATGTCCTCTAAGCATTTTTAAAGGAAGTGAATGAAGGTTGTACTGTGTTTGGTTCAGAACTTTACCAGCAGTAGTCACAATTTTAGAAAAGCACCTCACTGTCAGTGTCATCGTTCTTGCTATTTGAGTTGCCAGCATACCTGTCTGTGTCTACATATGTCTCTGTTACATTCACTCCGACCTCAAAGCAATGGACTATTGCATTCTGTCTTCTAGTTCGTCATCCCCAACATTCATATACTCCAATACATATTATTTTATTATAAATTATTCCTCTTCCACCCTATTTTTCTTTAATTTTGTAGTTAGGACATCATAATAAAATATGTATATAAGTGGTTTATTATCTATTAATTTCTTTTCAGAACAGTAAATGGAACTTAACAAAACATTCATTTAAAATTAGGTCATTGGCTTTCCATGCTACCCAGGGAGGGGTCCATACAACATTGTTCTGTGTTCCCATGGCAACTTAAAGGGAAATTTCACAATATCTGCAGACCCGATGTCCTGCAAATGAAGGAAGAGGATGTCATCAAATTCCTTGCAGCAGGAACCAACGTACATGGCACCAGCTTTGATATCCAAATGGAACAGTACATATACAAGAGGAAAAGTGATGGCATCTACATCATAAATCTGAGGAGGACCTGGGAGAAGCTTCTGCTGGCAGCTCTTGCCATTGTTGCTATGGAAAACCAAGCTGATATCAATGTCATATCATGCAGGAATACTCACCAGGGAGCTGTGCTGAAGTTTGCTGCTGTTATAGGACCCACTCCTATTGCTGGCAGCTTCACTCCTGGAAGCTTTGCTAACCAGATCCAGGCAGTCTTCTGGGAGACTTGTGGTTACTAACCACCAGCTTCTCACAGGGGTTCTTATGTTAACCTGCCTGCCATCACTCTGTATAACACAAACTCTCCACTGCACTATGTACACATTGCCATCCCTTGCAACAATAAGGGAGCTCACCCAGTGGGTCTGATGTGAATGTGGACCCAGGAAGTTCTGCACAAGAGTGGCACCATTTTCCTGTGAACACCCATGGGAAGTCATGCCTGGTCTCTACTTCTCTAGAGATCTTGAAGAGGTTGAAAAAGAAGAACAACTATTGCTGAAAAGGTTGTGATCAAGGAGGAATTTCAGTTTGAATGGGCTGCTCCAGCTCCTGATTTCACTGCTACTCAACCTGAGTTTGCAGACTGGTCTGAAGGCATGTAGGTGCCCTATGTGCAGTTCAGCAGTTCCCTACAGAAAACTGGAGTGCTCAGACCACTGAATGGGTAAGAGCAACTACTGAGTGGTCTTAAGCTGCTCTTCCACAAAGGCAAACAAAATGGAAATAAAATTGAAGGAAAATAAACAGTTTCTTTTAAAAAAAATCAGGTCATTGAGTCTAATCAGATTAAGAATCCTTGACCTAACCTGATACTGTAGTACTATCTGTTGAAGGCAAGAAAGGACTGAAGATGAGGTCAGGGTCTTCCTAGGAGAAGGCTGTGGCTGCCTATCAAGAGGTCTCATGGGTAGTATCCCTTTGAAAAACTGATCACTTTCCAAATTTTATTGTTTATCCTCATCAGGAACTCAGCAGTTTTCAAGATTCAAGATCACTTGAATCAGGTGAATCCATAAGGTTACTCATAGTCAACTTACAAATTCACATTGGGAGACATTTCTTCCCAGGGACTAAAAAGTTTATGTCCACTGTGTAGGAAAGCCAGTCCTAGGAACAAAATGAGCACAAATGCTGAGCAAAGAGCATACAGTGTACAGAAGAGAGATCAGAAGAGGCACTCCAATCCCACAGCTGAGCACACTTCTCCAGCAGCCACGAAGGGCAGGGTCTCTCTTCTGCACAGTGCTTGGATTTTCGCTTTCTGTAGCCTAGCTGATTACTTCCCCTTTTGTCCACACCTCCACCCATCTTCACAGTCTTCCTCCAGGCAATGTACAATACAATTGATTAAATATCTTCTACTAAATGACATTCACATTCTAGACCTGGTTTCCTCTGATTATACTAAATCACCCACCTTGATTGGAGTTTTTTGAGGTCCATGCATTTCACAGTCCTTTGTTTTATTCCCACAGATGACTAATCATATACATTGTCTGTGAATTTCACTAGTTCAACTCAGAAGGTGACCTTATGTCCATGATCTCCAAATTCATGGAGAGGCAGACTTTCTACTGTTGCATCCATATCCTTATGTCAGAAATGAAGGCTAAGTCCCTGTCAGACTCTTTTCCTGCTCTGCACTACTTAGCTGGGACAGTTTTCTGATTCTTATTTCAACTTGATAAACAATAGTCCCATCTCCCTTCAGCCCTTTCTGCCACTTTCTGCCCCCAGCCAACCTGGTGGAAAACTTCTAGCATAGATTAAGCTGGATGCCATCCAAATTATGACAGTAACTTATTATGGGTCAGAAGAAATAATTCAAGCATCAGGGTATTTGTTTTGGGGGAAGAGGTTGTTTTTCAGTTTGTTGCTTTTGAATAGAGCAATTTCTACTTATGTAAACTGGTCAGATAAACTGAGGAGTTGATTTAATGAACAGTTTAGTTAATTAAGAGATGGTATATATAAGATAGATGAATAATGATTTTCACAGAATTATTAATGAGATATAGTTAATTTAAAGCCTACATGAACTATAGTTTAGTTATTTTCTCATGGTTCAGAAAAGAAGAGTTCAGGGGAGTGTTCTCACCCCTCTGCACCATATTATATTGTGGACTGAAATAATGTTTCCTCAAGCTTTTCATTTCAATCACCCAGACCTTCTCTGTCCTAATTAGTGTTTTCTGTACTCTTTGACTTTGCTGAGCTGAAATTTTCACTATTATATTTGCATCAGTAAGAACCTTACTTTAACTTTACAAGGTTTCATCCCATTCTTTCATTAAGTTTGTTAAGTATGAAGAAGCTTCCCTCACCAAATCAAAAATTTATGTTAGTGTATTTCTGTAAGGCTTTAATTTAATGCCTTCCATCCTTCTCCATTAAAAGAAGATGACAGTAAATATGGCACAAGTTCATCATTTTCTCTAAGAGTTTTTAAATATTGAATGAACATTAGCTGAAATTTAAGTGTAAGAAATATCTGAAATTGTACTGCCTTTATTCATTCATTGAATTATTCATTACATGAACATTTGTTAAGCATCCATCATGTGGCAGACACTGTAGTAGGCATTGGAGATAGTAAGATAGTAAGTCATGGTTCCAATTCTCGAGGAGCTCACAGTTTAAAAAAAGAGAGAGAGAGAGATGGGACGCCTGGGTGGCTCAGTTGGTTAAGTGGCTGCCTTCGGCTCAGGTCATGATTCCAGCGTCCTGGGATCGAGTCCCACATTGGGCTCCTTGCTCGGCAGGGAGCCTGCTTCTCCCTCTGCCTCTGCCTGCCACTCTGTCTGCCTGTGCTTGCTCTCTCTCTGTCAAATAAATAAATAAAATCTTTTAAAAAAATAAATAAAATAAATTTAAAAAGAGAGAGAGATAATGTAAAAATAAAATTTCCATTCAGTATAATGGGTACTACTAAGGAAGTTTGATGGAAGTTCCGTGGTAGCACAGAAAAACTAAATGATCAACTCTACCTAAGGAGGTAGGTAAGGCTATGGAAAGTTCACAAAGGAAGAAGCTTATACTAAGTTTTAAAGGAGAGGTAGAAATTTTCCCACTAGACACAGGAAAGAGGGATATTTCAGAACTAGGAAGAGCATGTTCTAATGTACACAGGCAAGTAGCAATAATGCAGCTTCTGGAACTGGAAGCAGTTTGATGGGTCTGGTGCCTAAGACAAGACCTCATTAAGATAAGGCTGGAAGGGCTAGATCTTAAATGGCCTCGAGTGCCCTGACAACGGTTTGTATGTCATTCATTTGGCAGTGGGCAGTAATTGATGAGTGCTAAAATGGGAAGTGACACAATCATATCTGTGTAAGGTAGGATCACAATTGATTCCATGTGGATGTATGATATGTGGTAAGACCAGAGGTAAGAAGTATAAATAGCTGAAATAGCTGGCTGTCTACTCAAGATACATGATCCCCTTGTACTGTAGAGATCGGATGTTGGGAAATATTTCCTTCACAAGGGTCAACATTTCCCAATTCTCTCCAAGTGGAACCATGTGACTAGATTTGGCTAAGGGAATATGAGTTAAGGTGTGTAGGATATTCTGAGCCAAGGGGGTTAAGTGAATCTATCCTATGCAGTTTTCACTTCCACAGCAAACCTGTGTTTGAAATAGTTGTCTCACAAGATGGAAAAAACCTGGATCCCTGATCAGAAAAGAGGTGTCCAGGAGAGCCACTCAGCCAGTTGCACTTATGTTGAACTTCATGTGAGTAAACAAATTTTTTTGTGTACTAAGCCTCAGAGATCTAAATATTATTTTTAAAAAACTGTTGGATTGTTCTAACACAGAAGTATTGTTAGGAAATGTCTGCAATGCTTGAAATAAAAATAGAGACTTCCTGTGTTATATGCTGAAGTATAGGAGCCCTTAAAGAAGATAAGTGGAGGGGTGCCAGATGGCTCAGTGGGTTGAACCTCTGCCTTTGGCTCGGGTCATGATCTCAGGGTCCTGGGATCGAGCCCCTCATTGGGCTCTCTGCTCAGCAGGTAGCCTGCTTCCCCTCCTGCTCTGCCTGCCTCTCTGCCTACTTGTGATCTCTCTCTCTGTGTCAAATAAATAAAATCTATTTTAAAAAAAAACAAAAAAAAAGAATATAAGTGGAAAATGGAAGAAAGAGGGATAATAATTTATAGGTAATATTAAGAATATAGAAGGAGATGGGATCCAGAGTATAGGAAGCAAAAGCTCCTTCAGTAAGAGAAGGGAAGGAGTGAGGTCTCTTTATTTATTTATTTATTTATTTTTAAGGATTTTATTTATTAATTTGACAGAGAGACAGACATCACAAGCAGGCAGAGCAGCAGGTGGGGGGGGGGGAGCAGGCTCCCCACTGAGCAGAGAGCCCAATGTGGGACTCGATCCCAGGACCCTGAGATCATGACCCGAGCTGAAGGCAGAGGCTTAAACCACTGAGCCACCCAGGCACCCCAGGTCTCTTTATTTAAAACAGGAGAAAAAACACAGCTATAGGTAAGCAGTAAGAAGCTGCCTAGTAGCTACATTTTCTCTGAGAAGTAGCAGGTAAACACATCTGCTGAGAAAGTGAGAGTAAACGTTTTGAGGAACAAGAAAAAATTTAATAGTAATTTCTGTGAAGAACAGGAGAGAGCTGTACAGAGATATTTGACAAGTGAAAGACCACCAGCCCACACAACTGAATGAATTTTCTCCACCTCAGTTCATCATTCTTGCTGGAGGGGTCAGAAAGGTGGGTTTTAAGATTAATCCAAGATTGAAAGATTTCAGAACAGGTGCAGGTACAAAACAAAGGAATGGCAGAAATGACCCAATAAGTTAGGGTAGATTTCAGTGCTGTAATAAGAACCCAACAATAATTCAGTGGTTCAAACAAGATAGAATCTTCACATTCTGGGTACAATGGTAGTAAACATATTCCACACTGGATGTAAGTAAAAACCTGGACAGAAGGTATAATTTTCGAGGACTCTGAAAATTAAATAATAGCTGGTGATTGAGGGAAAGGACTAGAATTTGAAGTACCATCAAACTGATGGTGCATTTATTATCTTTTTCCTTCCATATACCAGGTTCAACTGGAAGCAACACAAAACCTGAGTGTAGGCATCTGCACAGACAGAGGGAGCTCCAGGAGAGGTTGTCTAGTTCTGGCTCAAAGAGCAGTGAAGAGTCTCCTAATGCTCAGTGTGGGGTGGGGGAACTGTCCCCCTCACTTTGTCTTTTCTTCATTCTTTAATACCCCAGCCTCTAAGAAATCTCATGATGGCAGTGGCAGTGGCAGCAAATGTGGTGACAGCTGGCCTACAAGATTCTGAGAGGGGAAACTTCCTCTCTGATCAGAGGAGCCATGATTCTCAGAGGGTGAGACAAACCCTTGTTGCTTTTTGTCTTCTCTGTGTCCTCCTACTGGTTAGCTCTGGACATCATTGTAGTCGTAAAAAGTGTGCAACAGGGTGGATAAATATAGTCCTGGTTCTGGTTGGAGAACTCCAGGTAACCAGAAAGTACTGAAGAGATTACTATAGGTAAGAGATTGGGTAAGCAGCCCCATAAAGTTGGTTGTGAACTCCTGGGCTCATTTCCAAGTGTATGGTCATGGATTTGACCCTAAACAGCATACCATAGACTGTAAGAACTGATATATAGAATAGAACACTGCCAGGGTCACAAACTAGCCACTGGGAGGTTCACGTACAAGACAGAGCTGAATAGCACTGAGAAAGCTTCACAATTAGACATTACACAGAGACCACAGAAAGCTGGCTGGAACTTGTAACTGAACCAAGCTGGGCTGGTTGTCTATTAAAACAAAACAAATACTGAGGATCCCATAACATAATATTCAAAATGTCCAAGATACAATCCAAAAGTAATCAACATATAAGGAACCAGGAAAATCTCAACCCTGTGTGGTAAAAGATAATCAATATATGCCAGTGCCAAGATGTCACACATGTAGGAATTATCTGATTAAAAACTTTCAAGCAACTATTATAAAAATAGTCCAGAAAGTAAAGGCAAACACTCTTAAATATACGAAGCTAAAAAGTATCAGCAAAGAAATTAAAGATATAAAGAAGACACAAAGAACAGTTTTAGAACTAAAAAAATACAAAACTGAAAAGAAAAAAACCTTACTAAAGGGACCCAACAAGCAGAATAGAGATGGCAGAGAAGAGTGTAAATGAACTTGAAGACAGGGACACCTGGGTGGCTCAGAGGGTTAAGCCTCTGCCTTCGGCTCAGGTCATGGTCTTGGAGTCCTGGGATGAGTCCCATATGGGGTTCTCTGCTCAGCGGGGAGCCTGCTTCCCCACCCTCTCTCTCTGCCTGCCTCTCTGCCTACTTGTGATCTCTCTCTGTGTCAAATAAATAAATAAAATCTTTTTTAAAAAAAGAACTTGAAGACAAATCAATAGGATTTACCCAAAGTAAATAAGAGACTTTTTTGGTTTTTGTTTTTTAAGAATAGAGTTTCAGACACCTGTGGAATACCAAAAGATCTAGCATTGATGTCATCATAGTCCCACAGGAAAGGATAAAAATAGTGTAGAAAAGTATCTGAAGAAATGATGGTTAGAAATTTCCCAAATTTTGTCAAAGACATAAATCTACAGACTCAAGGAGCTCAGCAAACTTCAACAGAATAAATCCAAAGAAATCTGTGCCCAGACACATTGTTAGCAAACTTATAAACTAATCACAAATAAAAACAGTTGAAGGTGACCAGAAGAAATGGGCATATTATTTGTAGGCAAACAACAATTCAAATGACTGTGGAATTCTTAAAAGAAACTATGGAGTACAGAAGAACTAAAAGAAAAAAAACACTGTGCAAATCAGAATTCTAAATCCAGTAAAATATCCTTTAGGAAGGAAGGTGAAATAAAGACATTCGTACTGAAGGAAAACTAAGAGCCAGTAGACCTGCCCCAAAATAACTGCTGATGAAATTCTTTCAGATAGAAGGAAAATGTTACCAGAGGAAACTTGGGATATCAAAAATGAAGAGGTCAACAAAAATAGCAAATATGTAGGTTAAGATAAGACAGTATCCTCCTCTTGAGTTCTTTAAAATACTTTGCTAAAGCAAAAACTAGAAAATACCTAAAACTGAATAAAAATGAAAATATAACATATCATAATATATGGATGCAATTAAAGCTTGTCCTAGAGAGATATTTATAGCATTAAATGTTTATACTGGCAAAGATGAAGGTTCTCAAATCAATATTCTAAACTCCACCTAGAGAAACTTAAAAAAGATGAGTAAAATAAAACTGAAATAAGCAGGATGGAAAAAATAAATATAAGAGCAATAAAAAAATCAATGAAATTGAAAACAAAACCAGTAGAAAAAAAATCAATGAGATCAAAAGCTCAATAAAACTGATAAATCTTAAGCAAGAGAAAGAAATTGCCACTATCATAGCTATTAAGGAGATTGAATCCATAGTTTAAATCTTTAAGAAAAGAAAGCTCCACACCCAGATGGTTTCACTGGTAAATTTGCAAAATGTTTAAAGAAGAAATATTATTTCTGCATAATTTCTTCCAGAAAACAGAAGAGGAATGAACACTTCCCAACTTATTTTATAAGATCAGCATTATCCTGATACAAAAAACAAAGATAGTACAAAGAAAATTAGAGATGAACATATTCCATAATCGAAAACACAAAAATCCCAAAGATACTAACAAATCAAATATAGTAATATGTAGAAAGAATAATATACCACAATCAAGGGAATTTGTCATGGTAATATGATATTGGTTCAATATCTCAAAGTCATTCAATGTAATCCATCATATTAATATCAAAGAAGATAAAAAGGCAAACCACGGACTGAAAATGTTTGCAAAACAAAACATGTATCTGACAAAGGACTTATATTCAGAATATATTAAAAAAAACTCTCAAACCATGACAGGCACAAAAATTAGACAAAAGATTTGAAGAAATATTTTACCAAAAAAGGTATATTGATGGCCACAAGCTCATAAAAGATGTCCCAAATCACTGACCACTAGGAAACTGTAAATTAAAACTAGAGTTTACTCAGAAGGGTGGCTGATATTAAAAATATTAACATTATTAAGCCTTGGTGACTATAGAGCAACTGAGGTCCTCATTCATTATAAGCAGGAATGCAAAATGGTAAAGCCACTTTGAAAATCAGTTTAACAGTTTTTTATAAAAGTTAAACACATATACCTACCATTTGACTCAGCAATTTCACTCCTAGGTATCTACTCAAGAAAAATGAGAACATGTCCTCACACAAAATATATGAATATTTCAACATAAGCATTCATAATAGCCACAAATGTTACAATACAAATATCCAAGATCTAGTGAATGGATAATCAAATTATAGCATATCCATGCAATGGGCTATTGCACAGTAATTAAGAGGAATGAACTACTGATACACATAACAACATGGATGAAACTCAAAAAAAAACCACACTAAATGGAAGAGACCAGTCACAAAGAGCAGCATACTATATGGTTCCATTTATATGATATTCTAGAAAAGGCAGAACTACCATGACCTGAAGCAGATCAGTAGTTCCCTGGGGACAGGACCAACTGCAAAAGGGCAGTAGGGAAAGCAGGAAACCTTTTATGGATGATAGAAGTTTTCTAAAACTGGATTGAGGGGGGCAGGGAGGCAGATGTATGACTGTATACACGTATACATGTGATTTACCAAAGTTCACCAAACTATACACCTAAAATGGGTGAATTTTATTATACGTAAACATGCCACAATGCAAATGGGCAATAAAAATGAAGGTTAGGTAAAGAAGTTTTCACGAATAAAACCTAAGAGAATTCAGTGCCAGCAGCTGTGAACCAGAAGAAACACTAGAAAGTTCTTCAGGCTGAAGGAAAATGATCTCAGATGGTAGCATGGAAGGATACTAGGAAGGGTGAATGCATGGTTAAATATAAAAGAATATCAACTGTTACATCAAAACCATAATAAATGTACCCATAGAAGTAAGAGAGATGACAACAATAAGCACAAACAGTGGAGGGCACTCCATGCAGTTAAACTGTTGCCAAGATCCTTGCCTTGTTTAGGAAGTGGTAAAAACCAAAAGCACTGAATTAAAGTAGACTGTATTACATCAAGGATGCCTATTGCAGTCTCTTGTGTAACAACTGAAAGAACCACGGAAGACATAACTAAAAAATGATAAAAGAGAAATAGAATAATAAAAGAAACTTTCCTCATGCAAGGGAAGGCAGGAAATGAGAAATAAAGGAACAAAGTACAAAAGGACAAAGAACAAGATGTTAGACTCTCTCATTAATTATTAATTATTTTAAATGTCAGTGGCCTACAATCCAATTAAAAGGCAGCTTGTCAGACCGAATTTTTAAAAAAGGCAAAACCAAGCCCTATGCTATTTATTTACTGGAGTCCCACATTAAGTAAAAAGAGAAAAAGTGTGAAAATAAAAGGATGAGAAAAGGTATCCTACACAAACACTAACCAAAGTAAACCTGATGTAGTTAAATTAATATCAGCAAAGCAGACATTGAAGTAAGAAGTATTGCTGGAGATTAAAAGGGATATTTCATAATTATAGGAAGATATTTTAAAATACTGTTTCTATCTTCCTTGTGTTAAGTGCCACAATTATCTAATAATAGAATAACTAACTACCTTCAGGTAAAATGATGATTTCCAAAATGCCTTGTCATTTCAAGCATAGAAATATGATGAAACCGATTTTTGAAAGAGTGTTGCCTATCCATGACTTCAGACTTTTCACAGTGACACCTTTGAAAATGTTAGGACTATTACATTTGCTGATCACCAAGGGCTTTATTTGTGCCTATGGCATTAACATTTGTAAAAATATTCCCAGTGTCTGTCATGTTTAATGGTCTATTTCTATTTCCTCTTTATTCTTCTAAAGTCATGGGTAATAAATTCACTCAGAAAACAGGAGTTAGTTAGCACTGCCAACACAGACCAGTTTCATTAGCTTAATGAAAATAGTTTGGGGCAAGACTTTCAACAGCTGTTATGTGTCTTGATCACAGTTCAGTCATTACCTGTTTTTTTTTTTAAATAATTTTACTGGAACTTCATGTTCAACTATTTTTTTTTCTGGGTCCACATGTAGCTTCTAATATACCCTTAAATAGAAAGTAATGAATGCAAAAGCTATAGAATTTTGTATAAATGTCAGATTCTGTTTCTGTTTTCACCAAACTCTGAATGTCATCATTCAGAAACCACATACGGCTCAGTGAGGTGCCTTTGTTCTTAAAAACCCTTTCATTTTTCTCAGTGAGCTGTAGCCAGAGGTAGAGACATTCTCTAAATGTTGAACTGGGAGCTATTCAGATAGAACTGTGTAGGATAAGAGAATGTGTCCATCATTCAATGAATGACTTCATTTGAATGAGGATGAACAACAGAACAACAACAAAAAAAGAAGGGGCAGACATTTCTCAGCCTTGATGGATTATAAGCTGGTCAAACTAAAATTAACTGCATGGCACACTGAGACTGGGAAATTTGGGAAGATGTGGCTTGGGTGCAGGGTCGTCGGGAGCAGGGGAGGAGCATGGAGTGAGAGGGATCTGGGGATGGGAGCATAAAAACCTTGGCCTTACTCTCCTCCCTCTTTTCACCTCTGGCCAACACCTCCCAATGGTGAAATACAGCTGGAAACCAGAAGGCAAGTTGGGACAGCCTCTCCAAGTGCAGAGTAAGATGGAGAAGAGTGCATCTGGATGGGCATAGAGAAGCTATCTAACACAGGAAGCTGCTGCAACTGTCTAGGTAAAAACCACCTGCTGAATTTCAATCTTGGTTCTGCCATAAACTATGTGCCATGGGACTTTGTGGAAGCCACTTAACTGCTCTGAGCCACTTTGTCCTATTCCCACCTCTCAGAGTTATTGTGAGGATCAGGTTAATACTTGTAACATTTAGTGCAGTGCCCCACACAGAGTACAAGCTAGAAAAATGATGTCACTTTCCCTTCTCCATTAAATACATTCTCTGCTTGCCTAGAGATCTACTTTCCTTTCAATATTAGTATGCTTTAGAAAAATCCTCTTATTCCTAAAGACCCTAGTGAAGTGTCAGGATCATTCCTATGTCAAATACGTTATAGTAATAACTGCCTTGGTCAGGGTAAAATTTAGGCAGAGAAACATTTTTTATTCCTGAGAAAAGTTGCATATACCACAAAGGACTAATTTGGCCCTTAGCAAATAACTCAATATATATTTACCAGAAGCAGCAGTTTATTTCCTAGTACTGCCAGACACTGACATCAGCTGTCCCCTATTTGTTTGTATCAGGTAATGAGAAGCTCTGCATGCAGAACACTTTCATTTGGGAAGGCTCAGAAGATTTGCTATAAGCCAATTGTTTGTTCCAAGGATGAGAAGAGCATTTTTTGTTGTAAATTGCATACCAATTTGCAGTGCCATTTCCAAGTTCTGATGGAAAGTCTATAATGTATTTCTATAATCATCGATGTTTTTATCTATGATCTCTCAAGCTGGCATATTTTCTGCTATTCCATTCACCCAGATTAATTCCCAAACAATGATGGTTGTCCTGCTGGCAAGTCCTCCAGAGGAGTCTGGACCATGACCAGAGTGCAGGCTTCTCCTGTGGGGTGCTCTGATGACAAGGGGAAAATGGAGAGTATTGAGTGCAATATTGAGAAAGGCTCACAAAATGATAAGGCTTACTTACATCTATACCCACTTTCTACTTTACCAAGCAATTTCTCATGTTGATTGATATTTACCTCCTTGCTTTTTATAGATGAGAAAACTGACACTCATTGATGAGACATTAAGTAGCTTGCCTAAGACCTTCCACAATTTGGGATGGCATGAGGATTAGAATGTAGGTCTTCTGATTCTAATGTACTTGTCCAAAATGAAAAGGTAACCTTACCTTCTAGAGTAACATGCTGACTGCCTGCTATCTGTAAAGGACTAAGACAAGACCACCCGAGTTTCACCCAGGAAAAAGAAAGCAGACTTTAGGGTTTCTTTATTTGCCTGACAAGAAGACGCTCCTCAATAAAAAGAAATTCATTAACTAGTTTGCTGAGGGGGAACAGTCAAAATTTTGTAAGTGCTTTAGAAAAGTGGAAGAGATTCAAGGTATTTATGCTAATCAAGCATTGAAAACTAATATTCTGGATAGAATGGAGCCAGTCCAAAGATCTTCCATGATTGGTTAAAACATCATTGGTCTGGAGAGCCTTCAGCTGGGCCCAGTAAGGGTCTGGATGGGAGGCGGGGTCACTAGAAGCTGATATTTCTTTTTCACTTCAGCTGGTCATAATAGTTAAGCATAGCATTAAGGTTGACATCTCAAACTCCCAAACCTCTCAGGCATTCATCAGAATCACACCAACGGCTCTTTGAAACAGATTGCTGGGCCCAACCACAGTTTCTGATTCAGTAGGTTTAGCATACAGTCTTAGAATCTGCATTTCTAACAAGCTCCCAAATGAAGCTTTGCAGCTGGTCAAGGGTCCATGCTTTGAGAATGACTGTCCTACATACATAATGCTGAAAGGGGGGAGTTTTAATTTTAAACTTCCTTGACAGCAACTTCCTCTTTAAGATCTGACTACCAGATGACTCCCTCACACCCAAGACAGGCAGAGGTCTCTCCTGATAATAACCTTCATATTCTACTTATGGAAAAGTTCTCAGAGGAAGGAACTATTTTTATGAGGCAGGAGGAATGAAGAAATCGCTCATGGAATCCCAAGTCAACACAACTTACACCACAACCTCATACCCATATCTTTTCATTTCCCTTCCTTGGGAGGAATCAATACTGAATTATTTGACTTGCCTTTTTAAAAAACAGCATTACATGCATTGATTGAGTCTCATGATATTTACGATTTGCTTTTTATTACTTTACCCTTCCTGATCAATAATCACTTTTTCCATGCTCATAACTTTATCCCATCTAATTTTTGGTCAGTGTGCAGTCTCATTTATTTCTATTGTGACTCAGCAAGACAGTTTTCCACACTTACAATTCTCCTTGTAAAAATGCAACATTCTCCAGTTATACCTTCTTTGTTCCTTTGTTGGGCACATATCCCACTCCTGCCCCATGGTAGTTATTTGTGTATTGGTTTGTGTCCTCCAGTGGACTGGTGTCTGTGGAGACAAGGATCTCATTATAAAGCTTTGTTTTCCTTATACCACCAGCCCAGGCCCTGCTCATAATAGATGCTCAATAAATATAGGTTTGGAGTCATTGGCAGTTTTAAATCAGATACTCCTTAGCTGATTCTTTTTTAATCATATGAGTGAAATTCATACTTTTTGGCATATTTCTGAATCATAGAGGCATGTAACCACCACCACAATTAAAATAGAGTTCTATTATCCTAAATAAACTTCTTTATACATGCTGCCCCTTTATAGTCAAAAATTCCCCTTCCTCTTAGTCCCTGGCAACCACCAGTCAATTCTTTGTCCCTGTAGCTTTGCTCTTACCTGAATGTAAGGTAAGAACATGAATGTAAGGTAATGTGTAGCCTTCGGATTTGTCTTGTTCCTCTTAGGAAAATGCGTATGAAAGTCAACCCATTTTGGTGCATGTATCAGTAGTTTATTCTTTATTGCTGAGAAATATTCCATTGTATGGCTGTCCAACTTTTTTTTTTTTATTCATTCACCAGTTGAAAGATATTTAGGTTGGGGTGCCTGGGTGGCTCAGTGGGTTAAAGCCTCTCCTTTGGCTCAGGTCATGATCTCAGGGTCCTGGGATCGAGCCCCACATTGAGCTCTCTGCTTGGCAGGGAGCCTGCTTCCTCCTCTCACTGCCTGCTTCTTTGCCTACTTGTGATCTCTGTCTGTCAAAAAAATGAATAAAATCTTTAAAAAAAAAGATATTTAGGTTGTTTCCAATCTTTGGCAATTATGAACAAAACTGTTGTAAATATTTGCATATGGGGTTTTATGTGAACATAAATTTTCATTTCTTTTGAATACCTAAGAGTGGGATTTTGCATGTTATGATAAATGTATATATAATTTTATAAGAAACTTTTTAATTTTCTTATAGAGGAGCTGTACCCTTTCATAGTATTCTTATCAGTAATATTTGAATTTCAATTACTCTGCATTCCTTATCAGCTCTTAGAATTGTCAGTTTATTTTGTTTTAGACATTCTGATAGGAATTTAATGTTACTTCATCACAGCATTAATTGGCATTTCCCTAATAAATAACGATATACTAATTATCTTTTCATGTATTTATTTGCCATCTATGTATTATCTTCTTTGACAAAATATGTGTTCAAATCTTTTACCTATTTTTTGTTTTTTATTTGTTTTTTTATTTTTTTAGGATTTTACCTCTATATCTATTTATTTATTCAAGAATGAGAGAGCGAGCAAGAGAGAGCAGGCAGGGGGAGAAGCAGAGGAAGAGGGATGAGCCAACTCCATACTGAGCATGGAGCCCATCTCAGGGCTTGATGCCATGGCCCAGACTGAGCCACCCAGCTACCCCTACCTATTTTTTTAATTGAGTTGTTTCCTTACTGTTGAGTTTTGAGAGTTTTATATGTTTTGGATAATAGTCCTTTGTCAGCTATGTGATGTGCAAATATCTTACTGCAGTCTGTAATTTATCTTTCATTCTCTTCACAATGTCTGTACAAAGCAAAATTTTAAATTTTGGTCAAGTCCCATTTCTTCATTTTTCTTTTAGGGATCATGCTAACTAACACTGTTTAAAGAACCCTGCCTAACTCAAGCTCACAAAGATTTCCACCTATTGTTTCTTCTAAAAGTTTTATAGTTTTACATTTTATAGTCAGTTCTGTGATCCATTTTGAGCTAATTTTTGTGTAAGGTTTGGAGTATACTTTGAGGTTCACTTTTATGTTTACTGGCATCCAATTGTGTTCCCATACCTTTGTTGAATTGCACTTGCACTTTTGTCAAAACCCAATTGACTATATTTGTGTGAGTCTATTTCTGGGTTCTCTATTCTCTTCTACCAATCTATGTATTTTTTCATAATACCATACAAGTTTGATTACTATACTTTTTAGTAAGCCTTGAAGCCAAGTAGTATGACTCTTTCAAACTTGTTATTTTCCAGATCTGTTTTGACTATTTTAATTCCTTTGCCTTTCCAGGTAAATTTTAGAATCAGATTGTGAATATCCACAAAAAGTTCTACCCTCGGTTGATTCTTAACCTAAACTGTTTACTTGGGCTGACCTGGAGTTCTCAAACTTCAATGTGCTTCAGAATTATAAAAATGCATGTGCTAGGACCTGACTTTGAATATTCTCATTCAGTAGTTCTGCCAAGGGCCTGGACATTTGCATTTTTTTAAAAGATTTTATTTATTTATTTGACAGAGAGAGAGATCCCAAGTAGGCAGAGAGAGGGGGAAACAGGCTCCCCGCTGAGCAGAGAGCCCAATATGGGGCTCAATCCCAGGACCCTGAGATCATGACCTGAGCCAAAGGCAGAAGCTTAGCCCACTGAGCCACCCAGGCACCCCGGCATTTGCATTTTTGACACTGTCCATGAGATGATCCAATATACATGGTCACAGATCATGATTTGAGAAATGTGGTTCTGGATTCCCAGAACCTAGGAAATTGTCCACAGGCTTTGAAGAATCTTAAAAATATTACATCCACAAATTCGGTGAAAGGATATAGCATTGGGTTCACAGTTAAACACCTGATAATACACATGATACAATATTATGGCTGATCAGTATAGTCAAGCCTGTGCCAAAACACAAACCAGAACCTCAAAGGTGTCTTACTGTCATTTAGGTGATGAGAAAAATGATGTGGTCTTCCATGTCCCATAAGTAGCTCTTCTGTGATATTTATCCCATGGAGTAATTCCATGAAAATTTTCTTAAATTCTTAAACCATTTTCAAACAAAGAGAAACTAGATTGGAGAGATGTACAAGCTAAGGAAAAGAGTTACAAGTAAAAACATCCATCAAATGAATAGACTCCTGAGAAAAATTAGATTATGACCATAAATATTAACTTTGTTTTACATTGAAATATGGATTGACCAGCTTGCTCTGGGAATTGGACATTCTTGTTAATTTAATTTTCTATGTAATAAGAGATGGAAGGTTAACTAGAAAAACCTTCTAGTAGAAAATCTTTCTAAAATGAATTAGTGTACATTCCATGTTAATCTATTATTAAGCACTCATTGCCTTGCTTGTTTCCTAAGGGTAGGAAATAACAATATAGAGAAGACCAAAGTGAATTTGAGAGACTTCTCACAGGCCCCTAGATCAAAAGGCTCCCTGAATGAATGGTTCTGGCAAACAAATGGGAAGAAATTAATAAATTATTCTAGAAGTCCACCAGGAAAATAAGCTCCTTTCCAGATGTTAATTGCTTTGCCGAGAGGCCATGGCTACATTAATGGGGAGTGGAGAGTAACAATTTAGAGGGAGACCAACCTTCAGACTGAAAAGAGCTGTCTCCACAGTACTAGAATCAGCAGCCTTAATGAAGTGTGCTGGCATATGGAAATATTGGCCTCCATTGGGAGAAACAAGAGAGTGATTCCCCCTGGCAAAGAACCCTTCTTTGGCTAAAATTTTATCAAGTAGCCACCTATTCTGGAATCTTCCTATAGGATTTCTTGAGGCACCACAAGGAGGCCTGATGAATGTTTTGATGGGCGATGTAGTCTAGGAGTTCCTAGGTGGACTCAGAGCCAGGCTGCTTTGATCTACACCCTGTCTTTACTGCCTGCTCTCAATATGACCTTGGAAAAGTCACTGCACTTCTCTATTCCTCAGCTTCACTATCTGCAAAATGGGAGGAACAACAGTAAATGGACTGAACTCACTAATCAAAAGGCACAAAGCAGCTGGATGTATAAAAAAGAAGACCCAACTGTATGTTGCCTGGAAGGAACTCATTTCAGACCTAGAGACACACAGAAGCTTAAAGTAAAAAGATGGAAGATGACATTCCAAGCAAACAGAAACAAAAAGAAGGTAGTTATAGCCATACTTGTATCGGACAAAATAGACTGCAAGCCAGAAAGGGTAACAAAAGACAAAGAGTGATTATATAGTAATAAAAAGGTCCATACATCAAAAATATATAACAGTTGTAAATAATACACTCCTAACACTTGAGCACTGAAATATATTAAGCAATTAATAACAGATATCAAGAAAGCAATAGACAACAGTGCAGAATCATAGAGGACCTCAGGACTCCACTATCAGCAATAGATAGGTCATCCAGGCAGGAAATCAACAAAGAATTGACATAGAATTGAATCAGACTTTAGAGTAAATGAACTTAATAGACATATACAGAACCTCGCATCTAACAGCACCAGAATACACATTCCTTTATATTCCTATATAATTATATAATATTTATATATATGTATATATGTATATATATATACCACATCTTCTTTATCCATTCTTCTGTTGATGGACGTCTAGGCTCTTTCCATAGTTTGACTATTGTG
>ML102418.1:86984-129381 GCA_003697995.1 Taxidea taxus jeffersonii | reverse complement strand
GGGGGGGGGGGCTGACAGGCAGAGGAATGGACTGCACAACACTGTCTTGGCTTTTCTGGCTTAAAGCTCTGCCTTTGGACAATTAAGATTACTGGAAGTAAAAAGGTGTTTCAGAACATGGTGTCAATATTTTTCTTCTCAACTCTGATTCATAATGCCAAAATAATAGACTCTTGGCAAAGCAAGAAATGCATGTTAAGAAGATTAGAAAAAAAATGTTTTAGGGACAAAGGTTCCTAGTCAAAGGGCTTCATATAAAGTTTGAAGGGAAGAGAGCAAAAGGCTCAGAAGAAACTTCTAAATCACACAAATGGAAGTTAACCTGAATGGCATAGAAAGAAGATTCACAGTAAAAGAAAGAGAAGCCCAGTAATTCCAAGGAGATAAAAGAGAACCAGACTAGGAATAATATTTAAGGCTCAATTACTCATGTTTCAACATACAAGATAATACAATGTAACTGAGATCTTAAAATAAGTGGATTTTCCCAGATTGGATTTCTCAGGAAGCCAATCCTGAGATGGAGATTAGCTTGCAAGTTTATCTGCAAGCACTCTTGGTATGAACACCTGCGATGGGGAGGAAGAAGTGGAACCAAGCAGAGGGAGAAGTGACATTCTGAGGGCTGGTGAGGCATTCTGAAGATGTGAAAACCCTTCAGAGCCAGCCTAAACTGAGACAAGAGGGCCCAACCTTTTATACCCACGTCAATCAGTCACTGGACGTAGGCCACCCTGGAAGGGACATGGCCTTGGGAAATGAGACAGTGCTCTTCAGCCGAGACAGTCTTGGCAGAGATGGACAGGCAAAGACCAGCTTTGGTGGCGCTCCCAGGAGCTAGAGTAAAAATTCCTTTATTATTTTTTATATAAACATTTTTATTTTAGAATAGTTAGAGATTTACAGAAAAGTTGCAAAGTTAATACCAAGTTCCTGCATATCCCACATCCAGTTGCCCCCCTGGTTAACATCTATAACACTATTCCACCTTGGTCACAACAAACTAAAGCGATAGAATACATTATTACTAAGTGCCACACCTTATTTGTATTTCATTAGTTTCCTTTTTTCTGTTCCAGGACCCTATCTAAGATATCACATTAAGTCCCAATCATATGTCCTTAAGACCTGTCTGGCTGTGACAATTTCTCAGACTTCGCTTGTTTTTGATGACCTTGACATCTTTGAGGACTACTTGGGCATATATAGAATGTCTCTCAATTTGAGTTTGGTTGACTGGGGAATAATTCCTTTATTTCTGAAGGGAAATGGGCAACACATCATGTGTGGCTGCACCACACTTATAACTATGATTTCCTAGATGTCCCTGAAACTTGGGGAAATAGAACCAGTTTAAGCAATAAAATGGTATATGTTTTTCAATATAAACAGATCTGATAAAAATGGATATATAGTACCACCATGTGTCAAAACTGCAAATCTATGGAATCCACAAGTACAGCATACAGCATATGGAGAAGACTAAACATGAGTGAGAGATTACTGCTATTTGTGGGAGCGTGCTAGGAATGCCAGGCTAAATGGAAGAGCTGGAGAAGCTTTCCTAAATCAAATGATAAAAATGTCACAGAGGCAAGTTGTAATATTGATGTGTTCTTTCAAGTACTTAGACATCTGTTCAAAATCTCTACAACAGTCTCAGAATTTAATACATTCTTGACTTGCCTTCCTGATAATTTTATCTTTCAAAAAGTACAAGGAAGGAGGAAGTGCTACATTAGCCTCAGTTCTGACCAGAGAGGAATGATTTGGTGGTGATGTTCATATGATAAAAATATTTCAGTGAACATATGAAGTAAAATGCTGTCTGTGCCTTCCTGAAGATGAAAGAAAGCAGTCACACCATCCTAGATTCTGTAGTAGAAAAAAAAAAAATGAAGAACCTTTGGTTATAGTAGACGTGTAATTGAGGCTTTAGAAAAATAAACTTCCAAAAGCTCATGGAAATATAAATAAAACCCCAAAACCAGAGGCAATAAAAAGGAATATATTGGCTTTTTTTTAAATAATGAAATTTTGTGTTGTAATCATTACCTTCAGAAACCTATATGACCCAATTTGGAGTTTTTAAATGAGTCTATATTTTGAAATGACATATACAAAAGATGAAAGAAAAGACATCAATCAAGGTGAATAAGAAAATTATACAAACCCTGTAAGAAGGTGACAGAAGATCATGCAGAATGCTAGATGATAGGAGCCATAGAGAGGGCTTTGAAAGCACACACACAGTGTAAAGCAAGAAGATGAAGGCAAGTATAAGCTAACTGCTCAGAGAAGATCCTGTTAAATGATAACAGGGAAAAGGCAGAGCTACTCAATTGCTTCTTTCTTCTCCAGCAAGGAACACGATCTTCAAACTGAGAAGGGTATAACAGATGCCACAGAGAATAAATTGGGGCCCAACCTAAATGAGGAAGGCAGAGAGAAGGCAGGATACAGGCTTTGCAAAATAAATAAAGATTATAGGTCTCAAAAACACTGTTCCTTGAAAATAGGACAGGTGCCAGAAATCTAAGCCAGACAAAAATACAGATTTTCTCAAAGAAGAAAAAAATGAATTATGGAGTCTACAGAGTGAACAAGCTTAGCATTACATTCTGCAATACTCTGGAATGTGTATTACGTCAACATTAGTGAGCTAACAATGAAGACGGGTTAAATTAACTTCATATTATTTTCTGATAAAACTAAAAGATAAAATATAAGAGCACCAGGCATAATCTTTCTCTCAGCACAGTGTTTTTCAAAGATGTTCATAATATTTATTTGAGCAAGATGGAAGGGTGTTGCCCAGTTTGTAAGCTGGTTAGAGGGGTCCACTGCCTGCCAGACAATTGCATTCAAATATCCTGTTAGTGGATCAATGTTCAGTCATAGAGGAAGGCCTCTAAGGCTCTTTATAGCTCTGTACATGTCCTTATCTTACTCAATACTTTTTTTTGAGATGTACATGGAGACAATATAAACGATAGATGAGAGGTAATAATAATATTATCATAATAGTTATAATAACATTCATAAAAATGAAAAGAATAAGAATAAATAATTCATAGAAAAAATATAAGATGCTCAACTCAGTAATCAGAGCAATTCAGATTAGTATGACCTAAAGTTAATTACTTTACCAATCAATATTACTTTCCAATCAATAATTAACTTTACCAATCAATATTACTGAAATGTGAGGAAATACTACCCTTGTAGACATTGGCAGGAATACACATGGTAGGCCTTTTTGGAAAACAAGTTTGTCATTTGCTATCAAGATTTTACATGCATATCCTTTCAAGCAGCAATTCTTTTAGATATCTAGCCTAGAAAAGTTCCTACACATTTACCCTAAGAATCATGTTCAAGGTATTTAATACAATAAAATAATCTTAATGTCTATCAACAAAGGGAAAGTTAAATAAGTTGTACACATCTCTACAATGGAGCACTGTGCATCAGGTAAAGAGGTGAGAATATTTGTAAATGCTGACATGGAAAGGGCTCTAAAACATGTTATGAAGTAGAAAGGACAAATTTCAAAAAACAAGTATAATATGATACCCCACAAAATGAACTATTTCCAAGAGTGAAGACGTGCATGGGAAACTTCCTGAAGAATACATTCCAAGTTGAGTTGGCTTACTCTGTAGGGGGACAAGGGTTTGCAGGAAGGACCAAGGAGGTGTTCACTTAATCTATTGTGTTCGTTTTTATGCAATGTTAATGTACTAACATATTACCTGTAATATTAGAAATAAATGAAAGACCTTTTTTTAAAAATATATTTTAAAGAAAGAAAAGGCACCCAAACACTAGTCTGAGGACATGTATTCTTGTCCCAGCTCTGCACTTGCTGCTTCAGAGCATCCACACCTATAAGAAAGAGAATAAGTACTTCTTGGATACATTGATGATAAAATGAGATAATGTAAACAACAAGGTTTCCAAGCTCCATAGTACACTAAAATTCCTTAGATATAAGATACATCTAATATGAAACTTCATGTGACCAATGTTTGGAGAGGAAACTTTTTATAAGCTGAATGATCAAAACAAGATCCAAATTAGTCTAATGAATTGGAAAAATGGGCCTCAAAGAACTAGCATAATGGAATAGGGATGAGTATGAAGTTTTATTTACAGGTTCAGAAAATTGGCTGCATAAATACAAGATTTAAGAAACCTAGTGTTAGAATCATCATTGTAAAACTTTTTAGAAGCAGTCATCTGATGTGAATGTGAAAAATGGAACACAATTTCAAGCCATACAAAGAGATCCCTTGGGAAGAGCGATGTGGTCACTGTTATTAACTGGGTCATCAACCGAGGTTGACTGGTCTAAGCTGGTTGACCAATTAGGAACAATGAAATATGTTATGCAAGAACATACCAGACTTCTCTGAACTTCTCTCCATTGAATGGCACACAAGCATTTAATATGGTTTCAATAATTTTCACTGTCGTTCCCATTACATTGAATGTTCTTGTGAGTTAGTGTCGCATATTGTATTTCTTCATCACTCATAAAATTTGGAGAAGAGCTAGGATTATAAAAGGCCGTCAGTAAATATTAAATATCATCAAACAGTGTTTTGAGATGAGAGATAATGGAGTCCCCTCATCCATCATTCTGAAGATCTATGATCACATACATAACTCTACAAGTAGATAGGGAAGGGGTTGAACCTATAGTAACAGTTGATTTTTTTTTTATTTGTCACCTTTTTTTTAAGATTTTTTTTTAATTTTTCTAATTGACAGAAAGAGATCACAAGTAGGCAGAGAGGCAGGCAGAGAGAGAGAGGGAAGCAGGCTCCCCCCTGAGCAGAGAGCCCGATGCAGGGCTTGATCCCAGGACCCTGAGATCATGACCTGAGCTGAAGGCAGAGGCTTAACCCACTGAGCCACCCAGGTACATTACTGTATCAAATTAGTAAAGGTTTTATGGGCAGAGGATTTCATGTTACAGGTGTCAGAAATAGCTAAGACATCTGTTAGACTGTGAGAGGAAATTATACATCTATCAGAAGCTATTTCAGCTTCTGATAAGTCCTTCTACAAAGGAAGTCCTTTGTAGAATTTTATGAGAATTCAGACACATAAATTTTTTTCTCTGTAAAAGAAAATCCACTCAGGGTATTCATTTTAGCCTCCTCATAGTTGTGATACTTGTGAAGGAAGCAATATGTCCATTGGGATCTGTGGAAAGGTAAGAGCAGTATTTATCATTTTGTATTGTTTCTGTGAATCCTTCTTCCTTAGCATCTATCTGTTTGCCTCAGCACCAGCTAATACGCTTTTTAAAAAAGATAGGTAGGATTCAGTCTCCCTCGTGGTCTGAAATGGAGTCCCAAATTCATGACTTTGGGTGTGGAGGGGCACTTTTTATGATGCAAGGCCAAGCTATAGCTCTAGAAAATAAATTTTGAAAACTTAACGACAGATTTCCCCTGCTGTCATATTTCGAAATATTGTTTTCATGGAACTCAATTAACCTGTTATTTGGGTTTGAGATGGAAACAAAAGAAAATATATTCTAGCACATTGATCAGCAAGATGAGAAAATAAGATCCCATCACATGTCACGGTGGGGATGTAGATATTATTCAGGATCCTGGCAGGGAAATAGAACAAGCTAATGGGATAATCGAGGAGATTATTTTTTTTCTTCCTTCCTTCCTTCCTTCCTTCCTTCCTTCCTTCCTTCCTTCCTTCCTTCCCCCCTCTCTCCCTTCCTTCCTTCCTTCCTTTCCTCATTTTTAAATCGAGGAGAGTTTAAATGAAGCTATTTATAAGATGTGGAGAGGGGTAAGGGAAGACAGAGTGTTAGGTAAGCCCCCAGGGCTAGCAGTAGTGGGAAGCTGATGGGGCAGGAAAAAGGAGTGGTAGCCAGAACCCCAGCTGTAAAAGAAGGTCACCCAACAGAGAACTTTCAGGAGAGAAACAACCTGCAATCCAGCCAGGAGGGAATTGGTGAACTAAATACCCAAACCTCACCTTTCTGCTACCTTCCCTTCTCCTGCCAGCCCCTCCCACTGGCCCAAGCCAACGGGAAGCAGAGGGCAAGGAAGTTGGTTGATGCAGTCTCTGAAGATCAGCCTCCAGGGAGCACAGCACAGGGTGGAGAAGGGTGGAGAGTGGATTCAGAGGAGTAAATGGAAAATATTTAGCACAATGGATGCTCTTGCCCCATATGCAACCCCATGGGTACTTCAACTGCTTTAGTTTTTGGAAACTGTATTTTATTAAATGTAGTAAATGTTGGCAAACTTCTGGTTGCCTTGTACCTAAACATTATTGCTAAATTTGGGAAAAGGTCCAAATTCAGAGCCCTGGCTCTCTGAGACAGCAGAAAGGAAACTTGCTTCCCCAGCCCCTCATTTACAGCTAGCTTATTAGCATATGAGCTAGAGTACATCAATTAGACATATCCAAGCACAACAGATTTCTGCATTGCTGTTCTTCCCCTAAACATATGGCAAAGATAAATCATAAAAAAGGACACAAAAATGACATTGCAGAGTTAAAGGGAAAAAAAGACCGCTATCTCCATGGATGAGTAAAAGCAACAGAATGCCAAAGAGTGAACTGGGCTGAAGCCATGGACCTGCTAGTCTCCAGGCCCAGAATTAGGTAATGGTGGCCACATAGCAGGGAACCTGTGCCACTTGCAACAAGGGACCTAAACTGGGGTGATCAACTTAGGCTGCCTGAGCTATGAATTAGAAGAGTTTGTGTACCTGGAGAGATAAAAAGAGATCCAGCTGTGAAACAAGGAAAAGAACCAAGCCATGTGATTGGCCAGTGACTGGACCCAAGTTATCTCTGACATCACCTTGGCCAAGATCCTTGAACTGCCTTTATAGCATCTGGTTCTGAAATGGAATTCCAAGGGGCCATGTAAAGAGACAACCACAAAGCCAGTGGATTTAGACAAATAGAAGAGAGGGAGAGAGAGAGAAAAGATTAAAAACAAACAATAAAAAACATTCCAATTCAAAATAAGCTTGCAAATCAAAATTCTAAAATCCATGAAATCCTATCCTTAAGAAATACATATAAAGCACCAAATCAAAACATGAATTCACTGCAGAAAAAAATGAATTTTAATGAGTAGTATAATAAGTCAGTTAAAACAAGGAAGCCTGAAAGGATAAGGGAATAACAGTGATAAAGAGAACTAGCCTTATGGAACAAAATCAGGCATAAATGAAGCAAGAATAGATGGATGTGCAAAATAACCAACAGAACTCTTGGAAATGAAAAAGTACTCCTCAGAATTAAAAAAAAAAAAATACTGAATAGTTAGAGTGAGCTTTGGACTCACTAAAGGAAGTGCTGGTGTCTGGTAAGATCATACCAAGATGCTCACCCCAAATTCAACACAGAGACAAAGTGCTTAAATACATAAAAGAATGATTATGTGCAGGGCACCTGGGTGGCTCAGTGGGTTAAAGCCTCTGCCTTAGGCTCAGGTCATGATCTCAGGGTCCTGGGATGGAGCCCCGCATCATTCTTTCTGCTCAGCAGGGAGCCTGCTTCTCCCTCTCTCTCTCTCTCTGCCTGCTGCTCTGCCTACTTGTGATCTCTGTCTGTCAAATAAGTAAATAAAATCTTGAAAAGAAAAAAAGAATGATTATGTGCATATAACATGAGACCTAAGAAAAGAGAATGAAAAGAACAGAGGAGCAGTGTAAGTTGCTTAGCATAAAAGTAATGGCTAAGAATTCTCCAGAGCAAAAGAAAACCATAGGTCATCAGATTGGAAGTTGGCTCTAGGTGACAAAAGGATAAATAAAAATAAATAAATAAATTCCCCCCTTGGAACATTGTAATGACACTTAGAACATAAAGCATAAAAGGAAATCTTTAATGTGTCAGAACGAAAATACAGATTATCACACAACAAACAGAATACTATCAGACTTCTCAGTGCAACATTAAATGCCACAGAAGGATGAAAAAGCAATCTTTAAGGTGAACAAAACTCGATGAACAAAACTCTCAACTTAGACTGCTATATCCAGCTAAAGCATAATTGAGAGATGGAGAAAAGTAAAGATATTTTCAAACACTCAAAGTTAAACTATAATCCACAGACTCCCATTGAAAGAACCTCTGTTTAACCAACCATGCCTCCCTCCTTCCCCCTCCCCCAGCAGTTCTCCAGCCCTAGGCCACACCCCCCACACCCCTAACCCCCACAAAGCCATGCGTGGTGCCCTGACCTTGCCCACGTTATTCACCCCTTCTCTCCTGTCTCCCTCTGCTCTTTCTCAATGTACTCTTCCTCTCCTCCAAACTGGGTTTCCTTAACCCCATGGTACAGGCACCAGGCAACTGTGTCCTCCTGCATCCCACCACACTGAGCCAGGCTGCCCCCTGCCTCTGAGGCCTGGAGTTTCTGCTCTCTTCCAGCCACCCTAGGCTGGAAGCATAGAGAAATGCTGCTCCATCATCCTTCATGCAGGGACTTTGTACAATGGGTGGAGTGGAGGTAAGAAACATGAGTGCCAGGGGAAAAGGAGGACCTCCAAGTCGTGGGTAGAGAGCTGTGGTGGAAGGAACACTAACTCCAACCGTTGCTCCAATGAGTCATGATCTTAGAATGTCCCTCTTTGTGCTGCTGTGGGAGAAGGCAGGTATTTTGTAGTTTTGTAAACATATGTGTCTCAATAACACTGCAGTTTCCTGACAATCTTGGATAATAGAGTTTCATAGAATTTCCCATCTAGCCAAGAGTTATTCTCATATGTGCAGTGAAATTGTAGCAGACAGGGATTCTCCCACACAGGAATGTTTTGACCTAAGTCCTGATCTTTCCCCAGCTCACAGTCTTACTGGCAGAAGCCTCAGTCCTCCATCTTCAAATAAGTAGTTTGATCTGTGTTCTGCATGCCGGGGCACCCTGGCTTAGTGTGTGTCTTCTTTTCAGATTCTAGAGTTTCCATGTAGCTTTGAGGGGGGAGGTTATCCGTGGAGGTTTTTGCAGTGATAAAGAACCCCTTTATTTCAGTGCTGGTGGCCTCTTGACCAATTTAACAACCTATTAACACCACCTAACAACTTTTATTTTTTATTTTTCATTTTTTAGATTTTTTTATTTTATTTTATTTTATTTTATTTAACAGACAGAGATCACAAGCAGGCAGAGAGGCGGGCAGAGAGAGAGGAGGAAGCAGGGGCTCGATCCCAGAACCCTGGGACCATGACCTGAGCCGAAGGCAGAGGCCTCAACCCACTGAGCCACCCAGGCGCCCCCACCTAACAACTTTTAAAGAGCCTTCACAGAAACAAAATTAAGACTTTTCGGATGACTTTGACACAATCAAATTTAATTTCCCCAAAGCATTATGTAAATGGAAAGCAGAAAACCTCCAAATGTGATAGGAAGTGACAGATATTTTTAAAAATTGATGAGAAATATAAAAAGTAGACAAATCTCTAAAAAGCCAAGTAATTTGGGAGTTCTAGTTTAAAAATAAGAGATTAAAATATGTACCATCTCTCAGCAGATTTTGCAAACAAAATATCTTTTTATGGCACTTATTTCTCTTTTCTTTGAATACAAAAGACTTATAGAAAAGGACAAAGAAAAAAAATTCAGTTTTTTTGGCATTGTCTGAGAGATAGCTACAATTAACTTTTGGAGTCTATTATTTTTAAGCCTGCCTTTTTTCTCTTAACATAAATAAAAATTAGCTTAATATATCATAGTTTTCTTATGAATTTTAGTATTACTACAACATAATATTATTTTATGATTCTGTTATATTCCATTGTGTAAATGTATCATAATTTGTTTAACCAATCCTCTTTCTGGCTATTTAGCTGTTCCCAATATCTCACTATGACAAATAATGTTGCAATGAACACCATCCTACAAAAATTGTTTCTGCCATCTTGGATTATCTTTTAAGGTGACTTCTGAAACTTTTCTTCCTCCAGAAGGTTGGAGTAACTGACTTTGGAGAGAACTTTCAGTATATGTGCTGCCAAAGCAAGCACAAGAGAGAGAACTTTTTTTTTTTTTTACTTTATTTAAGCTTTATTTAAACATATGATGTAACCCCACCACCATCACCCAACCCCTCTTCCCCCCACCCCCCTCAGTTTGTTTTATGACATTAAGAGTCTCTTTTGGTTTTTCTCCCTCCCGATCCCATCTTCTTTCATTTTTACTTTTCCTACCACCTTAACTCCCACCCCCGTTGCATCTCCACTTCCAAGAGAGAGAACTTTTAAGTGACAATTTTTTCTAGCTCAAGCTCTCCCAGGAGTGTTGACCTTCTGGTTCACAGTGGTATCAAATACTGGAAGGCTTGATGTTACTGGCTAAGATGGCTGCATCATTCCTAATAAGTATGCTCATGAATAGTAAACTCTTCATTTCCATCTTGAAACCCTAGAATTATTTTGCCATTCTCTTCAAACCAATTAAAAAAAAATCCTGGACTGACTCACATGCCAACTTTTTGATGCAGCTGAAATTAATTTTAATGTGTTTAATATGAGGTTGAGAACTGTTCTCCGAGAACTGTTTATTTTTAGAGTTCTAGTTGCTGTTCCTATGCCTTCCCAATGCTTATTTATTGTTAAGTTTATCAGACCTATAATGTACGTTCTAATTAACTCCATAGTTGGGCCAAGTAGAAGTCCGCCATACTTAACTGAAATTTTGGAGAAACTTGGTAGCATCTTAACACACAGTTCAGTCTTATTTAACATGAGTCAGGAAAAAAAAAAAAAAAGACATCTTTGGCTCACAAATCTGCTGCCCTTACATTAGCAGTCTCTCTGAAATCCCAGCAGGCGGAAAATGAAGTCACTTTGGACCAAAGCCCAAGAATACAATGACTTCAGAACACAAATCTTCACTTAGGGAAGAGTTCATAATAGTCATCCTAACAAGAAGAATTTAAACTCCCCTGAACATTAATAAAACTGTTTCTGTTCAAATAGCCAAAAAGGGGTGTGGGGAGGTAGAGGGGGATAGAGTTTTCTCCTGTTTCATTCCCTTGTTTCTCTTTTGTTGGTGGCTTTTGATAGCACAATATCTAAATGCATAATCATGGGATATAATAGTTCTCATAATTTCATCACCACTATAAAAAGGCGGGGGGGATGCAGGTTTATCCCAGCTGACCTAATTACTGGCAAAGTAAATCTGATTAAAAAAATTTTTTTTTCTGAAAATAAATAACAACGGTCTAAATGTCTTGGATTTCTGAGGTGCTGCGGCTGAAAATTAAGTTTATGGTCTGTGGCAAAGGCAAGCAACATATCTTAGGATATGTCAGATTTTCTGGCTGTGAACAAATAACTGGGGAAAATGGGCATAGTGAAAGCAGAGAATTTCCAAGTCAATTTTTAGCAGTCCTTACCCCAGAAGAATTATAATCGGTTTCTAATAAGGGCCAATTCTAAAGCAGCCGTATGAGAACTTGATGCTCATGGCAACTTTCACAACTCTGGCTTGTTTTCTTAAAAACCTCTATCGTACAGTTTATAAAAATCAGATGATGCTGCCTGGCTCATTAATAGTTTACATAAGTTCAAACTGAAAGGGTGTCAGGGAAAGAAAGAGAAGCCTTCAGAAGGGCTGGGGAGGGAACTCAGAGGAGAAACAGAGGCGGTGCTGAGAGCTGAGAGTGCCTCGGCGCCTGATTCCAACCACATCCACCTCTCCAACACCTGAGCCAGCACGAGTGGGGAACACAGAGGGACTGCAATAATAAATGCTCCCTCGTGTTCTCTCCTCATAATCAAACAGAAGAAAACTGTGATCACCCATCATCCGTGTGTAACTCAAGATGAATCCAGGTTGGGAAATGAGGGAAAGTACCTGGGGTCAATGTGCATGGGCTTTGCTAAGACTATGAGAAGGAAAAGCACAATCAGGACCTAATGAGCCTGGGCCTCCTGCCAAGGCTGGCCCGGCTGGCTGCAAGGATTAGATTGGGCTTCTCCACAGGGAATTTGAGCATATAAATCACCAGCTGACAGGGCCCTGCCTCCTGACTCAGCACACAGAATATAGGAACCACAGGGGGGCAGGGCCACGGGGGTTTTATAGGGCAACAAAATAATACACAAAGCACTTTCATCTTCTCTTGTTTTCATTTTTACTCCATTGATTCTTCACATTTCCAACTGTGGGTAAACTCTTAAGCGAAACAATGCCTGAAGTAGAGTTTAATTTCTAAGTTGCAAGGGAAAGGTTCAGTAAGGGGTTCTGCATATAATCATGTGAGACCCAGGTTCTGAGGAGGTAGTTGGCACACAGTGTTGCAGACTTGCTGCACTGGTGGCTTCACTCAGTAGACTCAGTTTAGTTCTGCTCCCTTGGGGGTGTTCAGAGAGCTAGAATGTTCCACCATTTATGAAGAAGAGCACGTGCAGGCTAGTCCTACCCAGAGTATGGTAAAGACACACCAGATGGAACTTGGAAAACTTTGATGTCTCAAGCCCTCATTCCTCTCCCAGGTGGACAGGTAACATGTCCAGAAGAAAATACTATTCATCCATTTTCCAATCTAGTAAGGCTGACATTCCCAAGTAAGTGAGTCAATGACTAAGACTAAACTCTCTCCCACACTTTAGACTCCCAGGACAAGGTTAGTCCCTAGGAAAGAAGTTTCCATATTGGTACAGTCCCCCTCATGAAGATTTACAAGCAGACTAAAACTTAAAATATCTAGTCTTGCCTTCAATTATCATAGCTCTGTGTGTGGCTAACACAATCTACTCCACTTATGAGAGGCATGAAATCCTGGAGAACCATCTCATCCAAAGCCAACAGCTCTTCAATGTTACTACCTGCAGCAAGGCTCTAGCATTTGTTAGATATAGCCAGCTTTGTTCTTCTCCCCTTTGTGAAACCCTGTGACCCTAAACGGTCCTGGACCATGGATGCAGCAGCACCAGCTATGGGTCCAGCAGTGTGAGCTATTTCAAGTGTTAACTCATTTGTGGAGACTAGAGTGGTCCTTAGTTAGCTTCAGGGGATGGGAAAGGCATTCAATGGAGATGCCTTTCTCTAAACTCAAGCTTAAATCTACATTCAGTCTCACAGCCCTGAGGGTAAGTGAGAAAGTTCCTGGGTCTGTGGGAGATGGGTCAGGAGTTACCCAGGCCTTGGGGTTAAGCTCCCACTCTGGTCCTCAGTGTCTGATACACACTATTCCCACCTTTTGACTAAACCTCTTAACAAAAATGTTTGCATTAACATGTTGGTGTCCTTATTTGTATTTCACAGATGGAGACATGAAGGTAGGGACTGAAGTGTTCTTGTTCAAGAACTCACAGTGAAACAGTCAGAGATCTTCCCAGCCCTTCATTTTTCTTTTGGCCTTTGAAGAGTAAAATGCCTACTGATAAAGCCTTTTCCATTTTATGTTCTTTGAAATCTCTCTCAGTGTGTTTCCAGGGTCAACTTACCATTGCTTTTCTGCACCCTTCTTAATCAGAAACCATCATATTATTGTTTTTTCAGAATTATACTGAAACATCAGAACAATGAAAACAATTACAGAACCTGAAAGAAGCAACTTTTGCAATCATTGAGCTCAATCGCCTCATTTTCTAGATTAGGAGCCTGAGTGCAGTCCAGTGAGGTGAAGAGGTTTGCCAAAGTCACAGGCTATGCAAGGAAAGCTGGGACTGCAGTCTAGATATCTTGATTCCTAGGAAGCTGTCTGCGCAAGAGTCTTAACAGACATAAATTTGTTTCTTTTTTTATACTCAATCCAAAGTATTTAGCATTCCTAGAGCATTCCAAATGGGTGAACAATAGTAGAGAACTCAGTGTGATCCAAAGCAAGGATCTTCAAGAGTGTTTTTGGCTTTTAATCTGTTAACCATAAGGAATATTGAATTTAGCAAAGTACATCGACGTTTTCTAGGCAACACGTTAAGAACAGCTGAAACCAATTAAATGTTAATCAGTTTTACCCTGTCTGATGCAGAGTGGAAAAAATGTTCCAGAGGTCTCTCCACCCTGAGATGTTCTTGGCAATGGGTCTCTGTGCTGTGGGCCCCCTCCCATCTCCCTTAGTCATATACACACAGGAAGAGAAGACCTGGCCAACTCACTCAAATCTGAGAGGAAAGCAGAACCAGCCCAAACTTTCCTCTTGAAATAAAAGTGCATCCTGGGAAAGGAAGGCTGGAGACTCTAAGACAATACATAGCTCAGTCGTGAGAATATAAGATACTGAAAAATGCAGTGAAGTCCAGCCACATCAATCAGTCCTCTGTGGCCACTTCATGACTCATCAACCATCACTAATACCCAACATGGCTTTCCCCAAAACCTCACCTTCTTTCATAGGAGATAGGTAGCAAAGCAGATTTTCAAATCCAACAAATTCGTGTTTGAATTTGGGCTTTGCAATTATTAGATGTGGTCTTAAGCAAGTTATTTAACTTCTCTACATCTCAGTTTACTTATTTGTTAAAAGGAAATAATAATATCAACCTTTAAGAATTAAGTAATGCTTACAGAATATCCAATTCATAGTGTGAGACCGACAAGAGTTGGTGTTGGTTCACACCATGCTTCCTAATTAATTGTTCACATACTCTTTTCTTATATTAAAACCATTTTAGTCAGTTTTCTATTAGTCTAATTCAAGTGTGTCACAGTAAGTATGTGCATCTGTCTGTCTGTCTATACTGCTTTGTCTGTCCTGGAAGACAGCTGAGTAAGAATATGTGAATTAGGAAACCAAAAGCCAAGGTGCCCTGATCTACTGTCTGTGTGCAGAATAGGGAACATGTTACTCTTGATTCTGCCTAGAGTTTTTTGTCCAGTTTAACTATCAGCTTCTATCCCTAAGGCCTGACAGCCTCTAGGAGATACCCAGGGTTCACAAGTTTGCAGTATCAGTGTGCATACATTTTTTAATCTGTTAACTTTCATATAACTACATGCATAAAAATATCTACACAAGTAGATAGACATATGTCTTAAATTATATCTTTATTTTACTTACTTTTTTCTTTAAATCACCTTTTTGATTAATTAAAATATTTGTATTATTAATTAATTAAAGATATAGTAATAATTTGGTGTTTTTATTCTTTTGTATTTGTGTCAAGGGTAGGAGTAGGAAGGGAGGAAATGATATACTCAAGTCAAATCACCAAGTGTTTATTAACATTTAAAAGATATTCTGTGACTTTTGTTTCCAGGAAGACTGAAGAGATAGATGTACTTTTGCTCCCAGTAAGCACAACTGAAAACCCTGAACATAAAATATAAAACAAACATAAGAAGATTCTGAAAGGTGGGCAGAAGAAAGGGCATTGAAATCTAAGGAATGGCATGGTGGTGAACTCCCTGGGTTTTCTTTTTGCCTCATACGACTCAGACATGGAGTTGAAGAAGCATGCAACTCAGAAATACCAAAAAGTTGCAGACAAAGCAAACAAATAAAGCCTCAACAAAAGCCTGCACTCTTACCCAAAGGACCAGAAAATGGGCATTGTAGCAAGACAGTTTTTAGGTAAAATACCCTCTACTCCAAGGAAACACCAAAGGAAAAATCATGCCTCAAACTCTCTCATACCAGCAAAGTCCTGGTGGGAAGCTTAAACTTATACCCTTAGAGCTGTAATAAGTCATCCCAACCCCTTTGCTGGGGTAGTACAACAGTCAGTGGAGACCATGTGGGGAGTCTGCCTTCCATTCCCACTCAGCAGTAATGAGACATCTCTCAACCTCCGTGCTTGGGTAGTAATCATAGAAGGCCTAGTGTGGGTCAAGACTGTCACCATCACCCTGTCCTATGGTAACCAAGACACCTCCACCACAGTGATGGTGGAAATCACATGGAGAAACAGAACTCCCAACTCTGTCCCATAGTAGCAAGAAGGTCAACTACCTTGGGTATCCATGGAAACTGAATGAGGAACCTGGATGTCTACCTCCACCTGGTAGTAACAAGGTGGCAGTCCCCTTCTCTTACCAGAGCATTGTCCTAAAAAGCAAGACAAAATAGGTTTGAGTAAAATCAAGAGACTCATAACATAATATGAAAAGGTCCAGATATCAATAAAAAAAACCACTCATCATACCAAGAACCTGGAATATCTCAATCTGAATGGAAAAAAAAAGATAATAAATGCCAACACTGGGATAACAGAGATTTTAGAATTATCTGACAAAGACTTCTAAGTAGCCATGATGAAAATGCTTCAGTGAGCAACTAGAAATATATTTAAAACAAATGAAAACTAGAAAATTTCAGGCAAACAATAGAAAGTCTCAGCAAAGAAACAGATGACATTAAGAAGAACCAAATGGAAACTTTTGAACTGTAAATACAGAAACCAAAATAGAAATCTCATTGACGGGCTTAACAGCAGAATGGAGGGTGTGGGGGGGGAGGTACATAGGAGAGAAGCAATAACATAAAAGATAGAAAAATAGAAATTACCCAACCTTCACAAGAGGGAAAAAAATAGACTGGAAAAATTGAACAGAACCTTAGACTTCTGGAATCATAAGAAAAGATGTAACATTTGTATCATCAGAGTCCCAGAAGAGAATAAAAAGAATGGGGCTGAAAAATTATTCAAAGACATAATAACTAGAAACATCCCAAATTTGGCAAGATACATATACCTCCAGATTCAAAAAGCTTAGGAAGCTCCAAATAGGATGAACCCCAAGGAAGCCATGCCAAGACATATCATAATTAACCTTTGCAAAACTAAAGGCAAAGAACAATTCTTGAAAGCAGCCATAGAAAAAATGGCATAATACCTATAGCAGAAAAAACAATTTGTATAGCAGTAGATTTCTCATCAGAAATCATAAAGGCCAAAAGAGAGTAGAACAGTATTTTTAAGGGCTGAAAGAAAAGAATTTTCAGTTCCAAAGTCCTATATGCAACAAAAATATCTTTCAGGAATTAAGGGGAAATCAAGGCATTCTCGGGAAGGTGAAGGGAAACTAAGAGAATTTGTCACCAGAAGAACCACACTAAAAGAATGGCTAAACAGAGTTCTCCACCCAGAAAGGAAACATTAAAAGAAGACAGCTTGTGACATCAGCAAAGAGGAAAAATGGGTAAATACAATAGACTTTTCTTGACTTTTCAAAATTATGTTTGACAAGTGCAGCAAAAGTTGTAACACTGAATAGTTCTGGAAGTAAAATATTTAAGGTGTTCCTGGGTAGCTCAGTCAGTTAAGTGTTGGCCTTCAGCTTAGGTCATGACCTCAGGGTCCTGGGATAGAGCCTTGCATCAGACTCCCTGCTTAAGCGAGCCTGCTTGTCCCTCTCCCTCTACCATGCACCCTGCTCATGTTCTCTCTCCCCTCTCTCTCATAAATAAATAAAATCTTTTTAAAAATGTAAAATATTTAAGACAATTATAAATGGGAAAGTGTAAAGGCATATAAAGGGAGATATGGCTTCTCTAACATTTCTCAGACTGGCAAACTAATGACACCAACAGACTGACATGTAGATATCTATAATGTAATAGAGCAACTACTAAAAAAGCTATGCAAAGAGATATACTCAAAATTATTTTGAGTATAGAATAGTATATCTAGAATTCTAAAAAATATTAAAGTGGTCCATAAGGAGGCAAGAAAAAAAAACAGATAAATGAAAATCAGAGAGAAAAAACAGGATATAGGAAACAAAATGGTAACAATAAAAAGTGCTCAGGGCTTGGTGGGTGCACACATGAGCATACAAACCAGCACACAAATGCCAGGGCCACTAAGGCGCCACTTCTGTCTGCCCACTGGCCCAACCTCACTGCTGCTACACGCATAGGTTGGCCCTCAGTTTCACCTAGGTACTATCTGCCACTGGTGGGGGAGGGGAGGCATGTCACACAAAATAAATTTGACTGTACAAATGACCATGAACACCTTCAACAAGGCTAAAACATCCACTCAACTTTTACCTTCATGGCAGTGTCCTTATGGTACTGGTGGTTGCTGTTGAGTGACTATAGGCCACCCTCCCTAGGCTACACCCAGGAAACTGGCAATAGCCAGGTGCCTTGAAGCAAATATGTGGAGCTGCTGGCCATCATTAAAGAGTTGGGGAAAGTGGGGCGCCTGGGTGGCTCAGTGGTTTAAGCCTCTGCCTTTGGCTCGGGTCATGATCTCAGGGTCCTGGAATTGAGCCCCACATTGGGCTCTCTGCTCAGTGGGCAGCCTGCTTCCACCCCCAACCTGCTGCTCTGCCTGCTTGTGATCTCTCTCTCTGTGTCAAATTAATAAATAAAATCTTTAAAAAAAAAAAAAAGAGTTGGGGAAAGTGATCAGAAAGCACCTCTGCTGAGGCATCCTTCAGGCTAAAGGACTCCTTTTTGCCTGGGCATTTCACAAAGATTGCTATCACTTCCTGTTACGGGGCACTTAACTCAAGCATCTCTAGTCTAAGTGGTCACTGATGACTCTTTCATAGACCCTCAGAATCCAGCATTTCCCCTAGTTCTTCTTGCTGGAGTTCCTTCTGGCCATTCAATTGGAAATGCCCAAGATTATCTGAGTATACTCCAGCTGTCTTCTCCCAAGTGGCCTACATCTGGTCCACAGGAATTAGGGGACCTTCCTTGTCCCCTAAACTCTACCAGTACAGCCCAATCCTAATTTTCTAACACAGCCACTTCCCCCCTTTCTTAAGTAGAGTTAGTTGTCTTTACTCTACATCCTCTAACTGCAGGAAACACCTTCTATAGCTCTCTGTGTGGTCCTAGTAGCTTGCCACACTAGCCTGGAAGAGAAGGCAGTCCTCCCCTTGGGTCTCTCGCACCAGATGCCTCCTAGGAGATCCTTCACAGATCTTCCTCTCCCTCTCTCCTCCCACCTATTTTAAATACCATAGATCTGACTAAGGGAAGCAAAAACCAAGGAACCAGTTCTCCACATTTTCCTTGGTAAACTTGCATGGGAGGCCCACCTATACTAACTCTGGTAATGTAACTATTGTATATTGTGTATTGCACTGGAGCTTCAGTCAAAACAGTGGTGGGAAGCCACATGCTAACATCCTGCGACATTTATTTTTATGATTACCTTCTATTAAGAAAGTGATATCAGTTTCTCATTAATTCTGGAGAGTTTATGCTTTTAATTAATGTATTTAAGTATGGAGTGAGTTGATTTTTTTCAAAATATTAAGCAATGATATACAGGCAATACATAGATAAGACTAAAACACAGAGATTGTGTGTAATAACCATTGCAGATTATAAATCAAAGGCATTTCATAGAGATTAATTAGGAAAAAGTAAGAATACATGGGAGGAAGGAGAAACTGTAGTTTTACCATGAATCCTGAGAATACACACAAATATATAATCATGAAGAAGACTTAGTAGATGGTACACGAAGCATTTGGAAATAGAATGCCCTCTGAGAACTTAAGTATGACACAGACTGCAGGGGACAATTATGTCCTTTGTTTGCCATATTCTCCAACTTTTAACCTATCCCTCCCTAATGGGCACAAAATAAAAGCAGTATATTCAAAGGAGCCTCCTTCCCTAGCCACAGTTGATTGTTCCAGGGTAGGAAATTGACTTAAAAAAAAAACTGCTTAGGAATTTGGAATTATGACCAATCTATTACAACTCAGTTTGACTGCCCCTTCAGGAACGGATTTACTATTAGTATGCTGGCAAATTATATTATTTTTGAGCTTGTAAACTAGACAGTCTGCATCTCAGAGACTGATACATGTTACCCAAACTCATAGGAATTAATGAGCAGAAAATAAAACAAAACAATATAATGATCCCACAAACTAGATACTTTGGTGTAGAGATCAGCCCATTCTGTCATCATTGCTTAATCTACATAAGCAGACAAATTTTTAGAAAGTTCCCTGAAATCAGAACAAATGATGCTAACTGAGGGTTTGTGATGGCTGGTGCCTGGATCAGGATCTAATATGAGGCATCCATCTCCTCCAGCGGCCTATGCCAACCTGGAGGGTCAGACCCTATGTTCTTTGGGTCTGGGTGTCTTTATATGACTTGGTGCTTTCATTGACTCTACCTTTCTTTACCATTCCACTATAAGCTAACACCTTTTTATTTATTTATTTATTTATTTTTGCTAACACCTTTTTAAATTGGCATTTTGTTTTTTAAATATCCCAAATGTGGTAGTTTGAATCATGTTCCCCTGAAATATATCCACATCCTCATTTGTAGAATCTGTGAATATTACCTTATATGGCGAAAGAGGTCTTTGCTGATGGGATTACATTAAATACCTTGAGATGAAGGATTATTTTGGATTATCTGACTATACCTTAAATGCAATCACAAATGTCCTTATAAGAGTGAGGAGACTCAATGCACAGATAGAAGACAAAAGGCAGAGACCACAAGTCAAGGAATGGTTGCAACCACTAGAGGCTGGAAGAGATAAGAAATCAATTATCTCCTAGAGCGTCTGGAAGGAGCATGGTCCTGGAGTAAGCATGGGTCAGCTGACATTATGATTTCAGCCCAGCGATACTGATTTTGGACCTTGGTCTCCAGAACTGTGAGATAATACATTTTTCTAGTTTTAAGCCACAAAGGCTCTGGTCATTTTTTACAGCAGCCACAAGAAACTAACACCAATACTTAATTTCAGCTGGAAAGTCATATTTTTCTCTTACATATGACTTTACATGCCTGAATCCTGACTCATTATATATGTGAAGTAACAGCCATACATGTAACAGAAACTGACCTTAGTTCCCAGAGGGGAAAAGGGAATTTGTCATTAGGGTCCAAGGGACCTCATGGAGCTCAAAGGCAGGAAAGCAGCTGGACATCAAAGCCAGGAACCAGGCAGCCTGAGCATCATCTTTCACCATCTCTCTTCTCTGCTCCTTTCTGAGCATCTCTCTGCTTCATGGCCTCTCTTGCTACAGGCTGGCTTTCTCTGTTACTCTACCTGCATAGCAGGTAATGGTTTCCTCCAATAGCTCTCAGCTCTCAGCTGTAAATTGTGTCTCCTCAGCTGTTAAAAGAAGACACTGGATACCTTGCTTTGCAAACTCCCTCTGCCTCTGAATTCTTTTTATTGAAGCATAATTGACATACAGTATCCTATTGGTTCCAGTGTACATCACAGTGATTTGATATTTTTATACATTACAAAACGACCCCCATGTTAAGTGTCTCTACCGTCTGTCACCATACAAAGTTATTACAATATTATTGATTATTCTCTATGCTCTGCATTACATCTCCATGACTTTATAAAATAAGTATTCCTCTTAAATTGAATGGGATTCTAATAGGAGTCCCATGTGGTGGGTGTGGGAGGGATCCTAAGGAGTGGAAGTGCTATAGGCAAGGCTGCTGCAGGGGGTGGCTCAGTGTACTGAGTTAGGATCTCTTAAGGGGTTGGGTGAGATCATGGACCTGGCCCAACTGGAGAGGAAATTTTGACAAGTGGCATGGAGGAGGGCTCACCCTGACATTCCACCTGGAAGCTGGCACTATCCCCTTATCGCTGATGACTGACAGAAACTCCTGCTAAGTTGTCACTTACTTCTAATTAGCATCAATTATTTTTTTTAAAGATTTTTATTTATTTATTTGACAGAGAGAGATCACAAGTAGGCAGAGAGGCAAGCAGAGAGAGAGGAAGGGAAGCAGGCTCCCCGCCGAGCAGAGAGCCCGACTCAGGGCTCGATCCCAGGAACCTGGGACCATGATCCGAGCTGAAGGCAGAGGCTTTAACCCACTGAACCACCCAGGTGCCCCTAGCATCAATTATTTATGAATTCCTTCCCCTTTTGAAATGAATCATGTTGCTCCATTAGTTCTACATATGTATTCCTTCAGAGCACTTCCTACCAGCCCTGGAGCGAAGTTCAGTCTGGTCCTGGAACTACAGTGTGACTAGACCCATCTGTGCCCATGCAGAGCCCCAAAAATCCAACTCTACCACCTGCCAAGACCAAAACCCTACTCTGGAGGCCTGCTAGCTACTTACTGAGCCTGATCTCTAGGTTGACATCAGCAGGAAGCCCAAGGGGCTTTCTTGCTGTGGCCATGTTGGCTCCAATGCTGGAGACACCTATATCTCTAAACCTGCCTTCCAGCTGTTCCTGCTCCTAACCAAAGAATTTCTTACATGGATTCTTCCAGTCACACCTCTCTAACCTCTTCTGCTAACATCTTGCACTCACTACACTATCTACTCCAACCAGACTAAATGGCTTCCGGTCCATAGTCTCTTTCCTCCCTGGGCCTCTGAATTGCCTTTGGCTTAGAATCCCCAGTCCCCGCCCATCCCACCAACCATACCATTCACCTAGATAACTCCCACCTGCATACATGATATCTCCTCTGGGACTCTTTCCCTGACTCCATCTCATCTAGAGTACCTTTCTGTGTACCCACAGCCCCCCTTACTTATCATTAGGATCATTATACTGGCTGGCAGTCAGCTATTTGCCAATCTGTTCCAAGCTATATCTTTTCCACCTGCATCTCCTGTGCCTAGCACAAGCACTGAACATAGTAGAAGCCCCATAAATATTGAATGATAAGAGGGTCAAGTGCCCTGTTTATCCATCCTCATTATACTACTCTTTTGACAGAGACAACTGGCTCCTTCTATGTTTCTTACTTTCAAACTGTGATTCCTTTCATGTTATAATGAATATTTCATCAGGAGGCATAGTGAAAAATGAGATGCTTAGTACCATAAACAGCAAAGAGGCAGTGTTTTCTTAGATAAGCTTGATTTTTTTTTGGTCCAAAAACCCCAAAATGAGGTTTTTCCAAACATGGTAAATGTTCTGGGAGGTACAGGAAGGGATATAGGGAGAAGAGCCAGCCCCTTCCTGTCCTGCTCCCAATAGACCCTAAAGGGAAGCTCTCTAAACATCCAACCAATTTTGCTGTAGGATAAAATGCATCCACCCTCTCTGAGTTGCCATGTGACTTTATTTCTCATTGTCCCATCATTTGAGAAGCAGAGTGAATTCATTTTGAGACTTGAACTTACACGCATTATTCCAGTGATTAAATCCATCTTGGGAAACATCGCTCCCTGGCCTCACTCAGGCTATTGTGTGTGTAGCTCAGCATATATTTCCAAGCATGAAAGGGAAGGGTTGATGTATGGAGACTCCGAAGAAATATCTTATTTGGCACCTGTTCCTCAGAACCACTCCTCTCTCAGAAGTCTCAGCTCCTATCCAGAGACCCAAAGGTTCAAAGGAGCTGTGAAGCACCTCCGGAGGAGAATCCCACTCAGCGAGGAGGCATTCTTCCTTCATGAAATGAGGCTAGGAAAGAGAGCCCCAGTTTCACAGGACTGAAAACATGACTTTCTCTCTTTTTTTAATACTATGCAGTATAGTCATAATTTCTGCTTCTGTTGACATCACATGTCACATTGCTACTTCCAATATCAAAGTGAGGGTCTGGGTTGGAGTAAGGGGATGGAAGCAGAGGTGAGATCAGGAGGCAAAGAGGAAGAGCCTCTCATCTGACTCTCCACAGCCAAGTGTTTGGGGACGTGCATACAAATAAGTGAGGCCTTTCCAATGTTTTTGTCTCCCTGGGCCAGGAGCATTTTTGCCCTCCAAGCAGCATCTGACAAAATCTGGGGAAATTTTTGGTTGTCACAAGTTGGGAAGTGCTACTGGCATCTAGTAAGTAGAGTTTAGCCAAGCTGCTAAACATCCTACAGGGCATAGGACAGCCTCCCATAATGGAGAATTACCCAGCCCAAAATGTCAATAATGCCCTGTTCTAGGCATTTTGACTTAGTGACCTCATTCCTTCTCATGGATTAACCATCTTCCCTAACTCCAGTTCAGAGCAACCTCCTGAGCTTCTGCCTTACACAACCCACTGCTTAGCAGGTGTCTTTACCTTGAGGTTGGGTCTCAAAGGCTCCTCAAACTCAACAGGCCAAAAACTCATTTTCATTCTCAGTCATTCAACAAACATAAATAAGTGCTTACTGTATGATAGGTACTATACTCATGATGAAAATATAGGAGTAAAGAAGATAGAGTTCTCTGTCATACCTTAAAAATTCTAGTTTGGTGGAAGGTTTAAGCCATTAAACAGACAAGTATAACATTGAGTTAAAAAGTGGTCACTAGTCCAACAGAAGACAGTTTTAGAATAGGTAAGAACTAACACTCAAATAGATTATATGCAAATTTTACTTGGCTGTTGCAGGCTTAAAGGCTAGAGCTGTCAGAAAAGGATACTTGCTATCAACTGGAGATGCTTGGTAGGCACAAATTCTAGGATCTCATCTAGACATTCCTGACACACACACTCTGGTGGTGGTAATGGCAAGCCTGGGGTGGGAGTTGGGAAGTGAGGTCCTATCAGCATAAAGAAAGGCCCTTGAGCACATTACCCTGAAACTTTAGCTTAATTACCTACACTGGTTGTAGTTCCCTTTTTCCTTTTCCTTAACATCAAGGTTCAAGATATTCTTTCTTACTCTGCCATAAATGGCACATTTTTGCACTATCCACAGGCTATAAAATAATAAAGAGACTCTACACAGGAGACATAGCATTGCTTTTACATAAACCACTTTTAGCCTGGGGGCATGCAGGATCATTTAACCATCATACCACAGGCCAAAGGATTAAACATGGCAAGCTAGTAAGTGCTTTAAAAGGGAAGCTCTAACTCGGGCTCGGAGGTTGCGGGAAGATTCTGGAAGTATCTCCCTGAGATATGCCCTGAATATAGGGAAAGTTACAGCCATGAAGGCTCTGGTAGTTCATGGGTGCCTGGAAACTTTCCCTTGTTTTATGGATATTGACCTTAAGTCTAGCACAAGTATAAATTCACCCAATTTCTCTGGATGCCATGATTTTGGATATCTACCCTCACTCTCACTCTCAGCCCTGGCCCTCAGTACTCCCAGCTTTCTTCTCTTTCCAGTGCCCTGCCCTGCTGGTGAGGTCCCCACCACCCTGTGATTGGCTCACCTACATACAACCTGCTTGTGTTCTTATCCCTACTCCACCACTTGCCAGCTGTGGAACATCAGGTGGCACCACATTTCTCATGCACATTATTGTCCCTCAAGAACATAGCTAAACCAAAGTACCAAAGGACGGTTGTTCCAGAAACAAATTAATTTAGAGTTCAGTGTACTTATTGGTCAGTCCCTCATCTGTTCCCCTTCTCAATGTGGCTTCGCATTGGAATCACATGAAGTTTTGAAAACTGAAGTCCTCGAGAGAGCTTTACTTAATTGGTATGAGATGCATCCTGAACAGCAGGATTTTCAAAATCTTCCCAGGTGATTCTAATATGCAAAGTTAGAGGATGACAAAGCCCTGTCCAAACCTGCTGGGCCCATAACTCAGAAACAGTGAGCTGATGATCTATGGCCCCATACATGTGCTCAATGCACTCTGCCCTAATCTGTCAGGTGTATGCCTTGTCCATCTGTTCCCACTGGTCCTGCCTTGGCCCACATGGAATTGTCCATTCATTACATTCATTACTCTTAACTTGGAACAATGTTATTAATTTCCTCCCAGTTCAGAATCTGTTTAGCTTCCTCAGTTGCCTTCCCATCTATTCCATTCCACCCAAGTGCAACCTTACAAAAGAGGATCCCCCACAACAAAGGACTGTTTGCCTGCTTATCATGTTCCCCTGTGTATTAGTTTCTTCCTGCTATAGCAATCTACCAAAAACTTATTGGAGACATTATAACAGGACTTCAGTACCCAATAAAAGGAGGAAGTTGATTTAGAGCAATATGGTAGAGGATATTGGTAGTAGTTTGTTGGGTGTTTTTTTGTGTGTGTGTGTGTGTGTGTGTGTGATTTTTTTCCCCTCAGGGAATACTTGACAAAGTCCAGAGACATTTTTAAACGTCACAACTGGTCCACAGTGAGGGAGTATGCTACTGACATCTGATAAAGGCCAGGGATGCTACTGAATAGCTTACAATTGCACAGGATAGCCCCCTAATTATCTGATCCAAAATGTCAATAACATCATGGTTGAGAAACACTGTATTAGACCAGTCCTATTCAAAACGTAATTGGTGGACCAGCAGCCCTGAAGTTACCTAGAAGCTTTTAGAAATGCAGAATCTCAGGCTCCAGACTCAGAATCTGCATTTTAACAAGATTCCCAGGTGATTCCTATACATAGAGAAGTTTTGAGGAACCCTGGATGAGAGTACCGATTATTAACCCTGGCTGCACAATGGAATCACCTGGGATGCTTTTAAAAAAGACACTGTTGCTTGAGCCCAAACACAGACCAGTTAAAACAGTTAAACTTCTTGGGGTTGGGAACCAGGCACAAATATTTGTTAAAAGCACTCCAGATAATTCCAGTGTGCAGCCAAGTTGAGAATCTCTGCTCTATGATCTGTTAAGCTTTGGTATTCAGTGTGGTCAGTGGACAAAGGTATCAGCATCACCTAGGAACTTTTTAGAAGTGCAGAATCTTAGTCCCCACCCCAGACGTCCTGAATCAGAATGTGCATTTTTAACAAAATGCCATGTGATTTGTATTCACATTGGAGTTTGAGAAGCACTGCTAAAATTCTTCCCAGCCTGAAACAGTGTTCTCCAGAAAAATAGTGGGATATACATACATACATACATACATACATACATACATATATATATAGAGAGAGAGAGAGAGAGGGAGAGAGAGAGAGAGATTGATTCAATATCAAGCTTGGTTCACATGGTTATGGAGACTGACAAGTCCCAAGATCTGCAGAGTGTGAAAGCAAACTAGAGATCCAGGAGAACCAAAGGTGTGGTTCTAGTAGGAGTCTGAAGGCCTGAGAATCAAGAAAGCCAACGGTGCAGTTCCAGTCTAAAGGTCAGCAGTCTCAAGACCCAGAAAGAGCTGATGTTTCATTTTGAGTCCAAAGTCAGGAAAAAGTTGCTATCCCAGTTCAAAGGCAGTCCCAGACAGTCGGAATTCTCTTACTTGAAAATGTCAGCGTTTTTGTTTTATGCAGACCTTCAAATAATTGGGTGAGGCCCACCCACATTAAGAAGGGCCACCTACTTTATCCAATCTACTGATTTAAATGTTAATCTCATTCAAAAACACCCTCACAGAAACAACCGGAATAATGTTGTTTTTGACTCTGATCTTGGTCAAAAGATATCTTGACCAAATATCTAGGTACCCTGCAGCCCTGTCAAGTTGATACATACCACTCTAAAAATTCCATTTCTTCTCAAAATGTTATATAACACAAACTTCACAGAGACCTTTCACTGTTTCCCCACATGGTAGGAAACTATACAAAATCTTGTTGAAACAATGTCCTTCTGTTTCAAAATATTGCATTTTGATGACTATATTTAGCTGTGCTATTCATAGGTCATCAGTACATTTTAAGAAACTCACAGCTTGTCAGTTTCCAGGAACAAGGATTTCTAAACAAAGTAGTGTGTGGAAGAGCACTCTCCCCTGAGAGGCGGTGCGGTTAGCAGCAAGATACTTGGCCAAGATTTGTTTGGGAAAGTAGGGTCTCTAACAGGGACACACCCAGATTAACTTAAAGGGAACAGAGAAATGAGTTTAGGAGCAAAAGGGGTCAGGAGGGAGACCTTGTGATACCCCCTCAGTTAGAATAAAGGTTGCAGAAAGCTGTTAGTGGAGGTGTGGCTTTTCAGGACTGAGTACAGCCCTCACTCTTATCTTTTCATCTCAATAGGGTCAGAATAATAGAGTGAGCAGTGCCAGATGAAGGAGCAACATGTTTATCTTCTCCTAGAAAAATACAAAAAGAATAAAAAAAGAAAGAGAAGGAGGAAGAGGAGAATTTGAGTTTTTTTAAAACTCTCATTTAATTTTTGATGTAGGAATTATTATATCCATTTCATAAGGGATAAAAATTGAGGTCTTGAGAGATTAAGCTACTTGCTCAAGGACATGGAGCTAGAAATGGGCTAACCAGGGCGCCTGGGTGGCTCAGTGGGTTAAAGCCTCTGCCTTCGGCTCAGGTCGTGATCTCAGGGTCCTGGGATCGAGCCCCGTATCGGGCTCTCTGCTCAGTGGGGAGCCTGCTTCCCTCTCTCTCTCTCTCTGCCTGCCTCTCTGCCTACTTGTGATCTCTGTCTGTCAAATAAATAAATAAAATCTTAATAAAAAAAAAGAAAAGAAATGGGCTAACCAAAAGCTAAACACATGGTGTTTTCTAATTGCTATTCTTTATGCTGAAGGCCACTGCTACAGAGTGAATTGTGTCCTCCTGCCACATTCTGCAGTATCTATATGGTGGAGTCCTCACCCCAGTACCTCAGAATGTAACTTCATTTGGAGATAGGATCTTTACAGAGGTAATCAAGTTAAAGTGAGGTCATTAGAGTGAGCTCTAATCTGATATGATCCGTGTCTATAGAAAGGGGGAATTTGGAGACAGACACAGAGAGAAGATGGTATAGCGATGTACGAAGATAGCTATTTACAACCTTCCCCCCCAGCCCTCAGAAGGAGCCAACCTTGATCTCAGACTTCTAGTCTAGTCCCCAGAACTATGAGACAGTAAGTTTCTATTGCTTAAGCGACCCAATTTGGGGTAATTTGTTACAGCATCCCTGGCAAACTAATGCAGTGACTTTGTACTAAGGATTTAATCAAGAAAACAAAAACCAGTATGGTTTTTTACAGAAAGAAATTACCTGAAGAAACTGGTTAGGCAGGTGTTGGGGACTAGGAGCTAAAGGGAGAATACTAATGGAACACAGAATTGCAGGAAGCAGCTACTATCCCTAGGGCTAAGAGCGAAAGGGAAAAGGTCTGGGTTATCAAAGTCTAGAAACTTAAAGGACAGGTCTGCTGAGCTGGGGACCAGACCTGGGGGTTGCCTGTCAGTGTTCGTGTCTCTTGAGCTCAGAGGAGGGACCCTCTAAGCTGCAACTCACCTCTCTGAGAGGAAGCCAGCTGGTTAGGGCTGGTATCTCCAAAGGGATGCTATGAGGTTGGCTTGGAAGTGTAAGAAAAAAAGGAGAATTTAAACTATAGCCCATCTTCTAAGTGCAGAGGCCTAGATTTGAACCTAAAGGCTTATGTTCTTTCTGCTATCCTAAGCCACACACGCAGAGACAAGAACACTGAGGTCAGTTCTGTGTCCTCCTGGAGACCTTGGAAAATCTTCTGGACTGCTCTTTCACTAAATTATATAGCCTCTGGTGGGCTGGCTTTCTTTCTTTCTTCCTTCCTTCCTTTCTTTCTTTTTTTTTTTTTTTTTCAGTAGAATGCAAGTAACAAGTTGATTCTTGGCTTTTGGGTTTCAAAATAGTCTTTGTATGAGTCTGCTAGTCTGCCAGGGCTTCCATAGGAGGATACCACAGGCTGGACAACTTCAGCGGCAGGCAGGAAATTATTTCCTCACCATTCTGGAGGCTGGAAGTCCAAGATCAAGGTATCAGCAGGTTTGGTTTCTTCTGAGGCCTTGCTCTTTGGCACCCAGATGGCTCTCTTCTCACTGTGGTTCCGCATGGTCTTTTCCCAGTGTGTGCACATCCCTAGTTTTCCCTGTGTATCCTAATCTCTTATCACAAGAACACTAGTCAGATTGGATTCGAGCCTACCTTAATAGCCTCATTTTAACTTAATCACCTCTTCACAGACTATATCCTCAAATGCAATTACATTCTGAGTACAGGAGATTAGGGCTTTAACAGGAGTTTTAGGGAGATGTAATTCACCTCATAACAGTCTTTCCAAAAAAAAAAAAAGTTTTGAGATCAAAAAGCTTGACTTTTAGTTTTGTAAAGTTAATGCTCCCAAAAGGCATAAAATCATGTCACACTATTATAATTAAGTCATATTATTAAATTATGAACCCCATATTTCACACTTGGGTTAGATTCCTCTGAATTCCCACTGAGCATTATGATACTTATCAATCACAGTCCTGGTTACAGGAAGAAATGAGAAATTTCAGACATGTTATCTTTACACTAAAGTCCCAAGATGGCATTGATGTTTGAAGTGTCTGTGCCTGATTTTTATTGCACTGTGACTCCTCCTTTGCTATCACGCTATGGCGGTTTTGCCCCTGCTGTTTGCAACTAACTGTCACTTACTGTTTGCACCCCCCTGTCACTTACTAACTCCAACCCAGCCTATAAATTTGTTAAGGGAGTGTTTGAATATGTAAATAAAAACAAATAGGCTTTATTTGAGGGCTTAAGGGCTTGCCTATGAATGAACTCTTTGGTGTGTGGCTTCTGTGAAATCTGTTCTGGTAACTTAGAGGTTTTGCTTGCTGTCTCCTCTCTCCATGGTGCTTAGATTGTGTAGGTCACCCCATCCAACCCAAGTTTCAAGTAGATGAGATGTTACCATATAGCAAAATCTCTGCAAGGAAAAATCTTTCACCTTTCCATAGAGGAAAAACTTGACATTGGCAAAGGAAACTCTGGGATCTGCTTAAATCCCCCAACTCATGAATACCACCTTGGCATATAGAGTAGATAATATAACCTGATTGTTCTCCTCTTACCCACTCCCCACACTTTTTTTTTTAAGATTTTATTTATTTATTTGATAGACAGAAATCACAAGTAGGCAGAAAGGCAGGCACAGAGAGAGGGGGAGGCAGGCTCCCTGCCGAGCAGAGAGCCCAACGCGGGGCTCGATCCCAGGACTCTGGGATCATGACCCAAGCCAAAGGCAGAGGCTTTAACCCACTGAGCCACCCAGGTGCCCTTCCCCACACTTTTTTAATATCCCTTGACCAGTCTCCATTTGACCTAGACCTGAAGTTGTCATTGCCTCAGGGTAGGTTTGTCCAACAAAATGCAAATAACACTGTCTGTTCTTAGCTTTTGTGTTTCAAAATAGGCTTTGCAAGATAAAAGCATTTTGAGATCCAAAAGTTTCGTCTTTAGATATTGAAAGCTAATACCCAAAAAGATTCAGGGCATAAAAATCATACCACATTATAAATTATTAAATTGTAAATTTCATGTTTCTAAAAGAGCAATAAAGAAAGTCTGTTAGTTCTGGTTATTTTGTAATTAAAGAAAATAGAATATAGGAAAACCAAAACATTAAGTTTTAAAAGGAGAGTTGCCATAAAGAGTAGATTGAGAATTCCAGGGCGCTGTGATCCAGTCTGCCATCCCAAGGTTGCAGGACTCTAATACCCCATCTGCAGTCTTAATCATTATTCTGTATGTAAGAGCATAACTTTGCCCTGAATGCTTAAGGAAGCTATTCATTTTCCCTTCCCCCTTTAAAGAAGGAAAACGTGAGCCCATTCTTAATAACGAAGGCTTGAAATTGTCCCAATACTAAAACCGGATAGTCTCAGACAACCCTTATCAGTTTTACTATAGGAAGCTCACTAGGGAACAATCATTCCAGAGTAAGTATTCTCATGCCACTTGGTACTATTTCTGAACTGCCCCAAATACTTCAAGTACAACTGAAAGGTCACATGCCAGATAAAGAAAGGTTATCCTTTCCTCAAGAAGGTGACAGTGCTGGAATGAAACCATCATTTCTAATCACAATTCCTGCCTCAGCCAAGGACATGTAAATGGGAATCTCTGAAGTGTTTAGCCAGGTGGCAGGTGACATGTTCCCTGACACCACCTGTGTGTTCTGAGGGGCCTGCTACAAGAACATCTGGACTAAGCAATGTCCATGGAATACACTTCTGATCATCCTCATCCTTGCAGACTTGCAAAATGTTGATTCAAAATATATTTAATCTACAGACAAGTTGATAAAACACTCTACTCCTGCCCCTGAGCCTGATTTGGATGCAGGGGTTGAATATTGCCTCTCACTGAACCCATCAGGATGCTTCAGCTCACCTTTCAAATCTGGGTTTGGGCTTCCACGGCTCACGTTCTCAGGGGCTATTCTCAACTTCACAGCCTGTTGGCAGTCTTGTCAGGGGGAACCCTTGCTCCAGACCATCCTGGGTTCATCCTGCCTGGCATTGTATGTGCCAAGGACATGAGAGTTATGCAATCAAAGATCATTGCTCTCTTGACATCCATCTCGTGGGAGAGGAAATAGTCCCAATATATTGACCTTTCCCAATGACTCCTTGTGACCCAACCACACAGATAATTTTTGAAGTGTTTCTTAAGCCTACTCATGTTTTCTATTTTTAAGAGAGTGATGTGTATTCTAAAACTTCCTTTTTGCAGTGTAAGGTGCTACTTCTTGTTGTTGACCTAAACTATACTCTTCCAAGTGTCCTTGGATGCCCGCTAAGCACAACTATTGTCATTTTAGTTGCCAAATCCTTTTGTAGAGGGAATATTTACCTTGGTGTTAGCTAGTTTCTTTCAGACTGCTTAGAAAAGACACACTCCTATTTGTGAAGGAAATGTTTTCATTGCAAGGATATAGTAGAATCATCCATCTTGATGGAATCATCCATCCATCCATCACCCATCTTGACCTTAGACTTCCAAGACTGAGGAGCACACTAGGCTTCACAGAGACCTGGAGCAGTAACCCAACATTTGTTCTCACTCAGTCTGAGCATTAGTCATTCACCTTCCCTATCTCTATCTAGCATTTATTATTCTAAAAACAGTGGCTTGAATCATTTTTGTCACCCCACATTATGGAGCTCCCTTACTGGTCAGACTCTGTGAACTTGGTCTCCATTATGTCCAACTATACCTCTTAGCTTTTGACTCAAGGAGAAATCCCTTATTCCATTATTTACAGCCAGGACAGCAGGATAGACACATGGCATATAAGTACCATTTGAAAGAAAGCTGGGCACATGAAAGACATTTGAGTCTGCATGGTCTGTAATTTATATTAATAAGTACTGCTCTATAACTTCACTTTCTTTTAATGTGGAAAATGCTATAGCCATTGGTAAACCATGGAGATTAAAGAGTTTGCATAACAAGCCTAAGACTTCTGTCCTTAGAAATTCCTGACTGAAAGGGTGGTCCATGGCTGGCATCAGAACAGTTGGATTTCAGGAGGGATCTCACCATCCCTAGAAATAATGAGCCTGGTTCATAGTGCCTAAACTGTACAAAGACTATGGCTTATGCCAAACACTTGCTTTCCTTCTAAGAGTCTGGATTTCTGTATGTACGAGGCAGAAAGTGCCTACCTGATCACCCCAATAAAAACCATAGGTCCCAGGACGCCTAGGTGGCTCAGTTGGTTAAGCAGCTGCCTTCAGCTCAGGTCATGATCCCAGCGTCCTGGGATCAAGTCCCACATCGGGCTCCTTGCTCACCAGGGAGCCTGCTTCTCCCTCTGCCTCTGCCTGCCTCTCTGTTTGCCTATGCTCTCTCTCTCTCTCTCTAACAAATAAATAAATAAATAAATCTTAAAAAAAAAACAAAAACCCATAGGTTCCAAGTATCTAGTGAACTTCCCTGGTAGACAACATTTCACACATATTGTCTCAGGGAGTAACTGCAAGAATTAATGGGAATCCTGTGTGACTCCACTGGGAAACTGGAGTGGACACTTGGGAGCTCCTACCTGGTTTCCTCTGGTCTCTGCCCCATGTGCTCTTTTCTTTTTACTGTCGTTGCTTTGAATTTTCTCCCTGTAACAAATCACAGCCATGAACACATGTATGTGCCCAGTCCTCTGAGACCTTCTAGCAAATCCTGGAATCTGGGAGTGGTCTTGGGGATCCCCAATGTGCAATCATGTCCAGAGATTTTCATTCATATTGAAGCGGCACCGTTTCCTCACATAAGGGAAAAAAAAAGAAATATTAAATCTCTTCCTTGCAAAGATATTACATCCTCTTCCCTCATACATCCATTACAGCTATTTAAGTCCATAAGTTGAAAGAGTCAGCGTTCTTTGAAAGCAGCCATAAGTGAATAAAAATTTAACGAGGGCAGAGAGGAGACATTGAGTGGGCAGACCCAGCTGGAGGGGGTGTCCAAGCAACATCTCTGGTAGGCTCAGTCTGAGTGGTATTTGGCAGGTTAATGGCAGCATTTCTATTTACTATGAAAAGCCAATAAAAATAAGCATTTTCTGCCACGTTCACACATTCTTCATGAGCCAAATTATCCTACTGCGTGACCTTCATGTGCAGGTCAGTTCCTTTAAACAGCTGCATTTATTCACTTCCATTTTTAGCTTTTACATTAAAAGTACATTACATTAGTACCATTTTTAGCTGGTACATTAAAAGTAATACCTAAGGGTCTGAAAGAAGCCCAGTCATTGCTCAAAAGTGCTTGATTTACTCCCAAGGAGTAGCCCAGGCCCTGGGAGAATCTCAGTCAGTGAGGTTTTATGATAAATGTCAGTGATTATGCTGATAATAGAGTGTTCCACCAAAACTAGTCAGGAGAAGGCATTTTCTTTTCAAAGCATAAAAAAAAATTAAAAAGCACAAATTGCTTTCTGCAAAGCCCATGGCTGATGCGTAAGCCTGCTGCTTCTTTTCCCAAGGGTAGGAGATGAGAGGGAAGAGAAGAAGAGAAAAAGAAGAGGGGGGAGAGAATTAGAGACAGAGAGACAAGAAGGGAGAAAGAGAGGGACATGAAGTGGCCAGAGAATGAGGAACGACTCTCCAGACTTGGGCTCTGGCCATGAAAACCCCTTTCCCCAGGGATCTTCTCAGCCCCCAAACACTCCATAACCTGATGTTGCCAATTAACTTCATGGTGCCTCATGGGGCGACCAACGGAGGCCACCCTCTTCTTCAGCCTAGACTAGTTCCACTCTGACTAGAACCTATAGAGGGTGGCCCATCATTTTGATCAAACATGCTGCTTTTCCAGTCTCCACATAAATTCCAAAGGCAGGTGTTTTCTTCCATGTCTGGATTAGAGGAGGGAATATCCAATGTTCCACAACTCAGGGACAAGTCTGTTGTTCTTTTGTTCATGGCCTTACATATCCTTATAGTGTTCCAGGCTGGAAAAGAGCCCAGGAATCTGGCTGACTGCCTTGCAGTAGATATTTGTTGTTTTAGCCTGCCCAGTGTCCCTTTGGAAAAACCTCCTCCCTCATGCCATGTGGTTTGTGAAGCTATCAATAAGAATATGCTGCTTGTTAGAGGGATGGTAACATGACCCATGCTCAGCCAACCACAGGACCTCCCCCTTATCAATATGCTTTGTCCAAGGAGGGTGGGGAGCATGGGACATAAAAGAGGACCAATCAGAATCTGTCCCTGGCTTGGATGTATGGACCTTGGGAAAGTAAATGCTCTCTTCTTGCCAAGGTTCCAAAGCTAGAAGGATGCAGTTTTGGGACTTGCACTAGGTATCTCCTCAGCCGTATGGAGAAACTGAATCTGCAAAATAAGCTGAGAGTCTAATGAGACAGAGACAGAGAATTTATAGCATTGAGTCCTGTATTCATTTCCTGGGGCTGCCAAGAAATAGTACCACAACCTGGTGGCTTACAACACCAGAAATTTCTTCACTTCCAGTTCTGGAGGCCAGGAGACTTAAATTAAGGTGTCGGTAGGGCAGCGCTCCCTCTACAGACTCTGAGGCAGAATCTGTTTCTTGCCCTTTCTTGCTTCCGGTGGCTGTCAGCATTCTCAGGAGTTCCTTGGCTCGTGGCTACACAACTTGGGTCTCTGCCTCAATCTTCATGTTGCCTTTTCTGTGCATGTCTCCTCCCCTCTTCTGTCTGTGACTAATACCCTTCTGCCTGTCTCCTATAAGGATGCATGCGATTGCATTTAGGGCCTTTCCGGATAATCCAGGAGAAGTTTCTCCTGTCAAGATCCTTACAAGATGTGCCATATAATATTCTCTTTTTTTTGCATGTAAGGTAACATATGTAGGTTCCAGAGATTAGGAAGTGAATATCTTGGCAAGGATGCAGGGAGCCCTTTTTTATCCTACCATAAGTCCCATTCAAGTGCCTCAGGCCTTAGTTCCTGCAGCTCTTCCTTTAACCCCATGTATCCTCACCAGCCAAAAAGTTCCCTCTCGGCTTAGGCAGTATGAGTTGAGTTTAGTAATTTGCATTAAGGATGTCTGAAATAACACACATGCTCCTGTCTGCAGCAGGCTAGAGGAGGCAGCCTCATGCAGTGAATAGCCATTTGCAACCACATGGATGGAACTAGAGGGTATTATGCTTAGCGAAATAAGTCAATCGGAGAAAGACAACTATCACATGATCTCCCTGATATGAGGAAGTGGAGATGCAATGGGGGTGGGGGTTAAGGAGGTAGGAAAAGAATAAATGAAACAAGATGGGATAGGGAGGGAGACAAACCAAAAGAGACTCTTAATGTCATAAAACAAACTGAGGGGGGTGGGGGGAGGGGGGTATGGAGAGGGTGGTGGGGTTACATTATATGTTTAAATTAAAAAAAAAAGAATGTCTGCTATTCTGTAAGTGTTTGAGTAAATAATTTCCTTTTTCTAGCTTTGATGTTTGGTAACTCTTATAAATACTAGTAAAGGACTGTCATTCATGTTAATTATTTTATTGTTTTAAACACTCTGTAATTATATTATTGGCTCAATGATCAGTTGGGATTTTTTCCCCAAAACAAACAAACAAACAAAAAACAGCTTGAGAGCCTTGAACAAAAACAAGCAGCAACAAAGTGAAAGAGTCTGGTACCAATCAAAAATAGATGGGTTTGAGGCCTTGATGATATTATTGGGCCCCATCTCTAGGTTCTGCCTCTTTAGGGTGGGCAGTATCTCTGGCCCCAGGAGGGGACCTCCTACAATTTCAGACTCTCATTGCCTTATATTTGAGCCAGTGGAACAGTGGATTAATTTGCCTGTTGGATAGAACAAAAATCTTGGAATTGGATCTCATTGGCCCGTAGGTCAATAAACACATAAATATTTTATAAAAACTTTACTACCCCAAGTTGGTAAGGAAAGCGTCTTGTCACAGGTACTCTCAATGATTAGACAAAAATGTCACCATGAATTTGATTAATGTCACAATGAATGTGATTAACAATAATAAATATTGGGGGGACGCCTGGGTGGCTCAGTTGGTTAAGCAGCTGCCTTCAGCTCAGGTCATGATCCCAGCGTCCTGGGATCGAGTCCCACATCGGGCTCCTTGCTCAGCAGGCAGCCTGCTTCTCCCTCTGCCTCTGCCTGACTCTGTCTGCCTGTGCTCACTCTCTCTGACAAATAAATAAATAAAATCTTTTAAAAAAATAATAATAAATATTGGGGCACCTGGGTGGCTCAGTGGGTTAAGCCTCTGCCTTCGGCTCAGGTCATGATCTCAGGGTCCTGGGATGGAGCCCGGCATCTGGCTCTCTGCTTAGTAGGGGACCTGCTTCCTCCTCTCCTCTGCCTGCTTCTCTGCCTCCTTGTGGTCTCTCTCTGTCAAATAAATAAATAAATAAATCTTAAAAAGAAAAACAATAATAAATACTGTACTCAATTCTAAAAGAGCTCTTTTGGTGGGTGAGATTTGGCCACTTCTGAACCGAGACCAAGGGAATGAAAGGCACTGATTGGCTTACTCTAGATCACTGCGTTACCTCTGGAGTGGAGTAGAACACAAAGATGGAGAGTGGAGGAGGAATGGGATTTTAGAGGGAAACTACAGGGTTACCTGAAGTGAAGTGAAAACATGCTGACTGCGAAAGGAGTAGATAAGTGCTGTGTATCATGAGGATTTCATCATATAAAATTTTCATATTTATCCAGATTAATAGGACGGTCAAGCACATGACAAGTAAGTTGATTGTCAAACATCATAGTTTTGTGAATAAAATATGAAATTTTTTACTATCTATTATGGAATTTTCAGAAACTAACTGGAAGGAGATTGTGTGGATCTACCACCTTCAGACAGAGCCGAATAGGCGTACATTTAAATTACACATTGTATATGTCAATAAACATGTAAATATTTGATAAATACTTTATTTCCCTAGTTATTGACAAAAGCATCTTGTCACAGGTGTTCTCGATGATTAAACAAAATGTCACAATGAATTTGATTGTCACGATAAATGTGATTAAAAGTAACAAATACTGTACTCAATTCTAGAATTGTTCTTTTGGCCTAAGTCTGAAATTTGGTTTTCTGTGGCAATGGTATTCAAACTTGAGGGTCACATACCTCCTCCAGTAACAATGAGCAAATATAGTATCCATACCATAAAACATACACAAAATATAAAATAACAAAATTAGTTAAAGGTAAAATAATCAACATTTTAAAAGCACTTCATTTTGCTTGTTAATGATCAAGAAACCTTTTTTGTCTCACTGGAAAAAATAATAGATTTAGTGAGAGTGCTGTTTTTATTTCATGTGGAAACATTTACTTAACATTTTGTACAGAGAGAATTGAAGGTTTAAGCCCAGTTTATTTTGATATTTGGTTTTACAACTATGAGAGGTAAAAAAAAAAAAAGTTAACTCACTATGATGGGTTGAATTGCTTTTCCTCAAAATTTATATGTCAAAGCCACATGTGGCTGTATTTGAAAACAGGGCCTTAAAGAAGGCAAATATGGTTAAATGAGTTTGGAAAGGTAGAGCTCTAGTCCCACAGGACTGGTGTCCCTATGCGAAGAAGTAGCACTACCAGAGATGCATGCACACGGAAAAAAGGTCATGTAAGGGCACAGCCAGGAGGAGGCCATCTGCAAGTCTAGGAAAGGGAGCTCTCCCAAAACCAACCCGGCCAACGCCTTGATCTTAGACTTCCAGCCACCAGAACTGTCCGAAAAATAAATTGCTGTTGTGTGGCCAACCAGTCTGTGCTATTACCTGATGGCAGTCCTGGCAGACCAATACATGCCAAATACACATAGAAATTTTGTCAGAATTTATATTAAATGTCTAAGACTTGGGCTGGCGGGAGTCAAGATGGCGGAGAAGTAGCAGGCTGAGATGACATCAGGCAGCAGGAGATCAGCTAGACAGCCTATCAAACCATTCCGAACACCTACGAATTCAACAGGAGATCGAAGAGAAGAAAAACAACAATTCTAGAAACAGAAAATCAACCACTATCATAAAAGGTAGGACCAGCAGAGAAGTGAATCCAACTCGACGGGAAGATAGACCCCAGGGGGAGGGGCTGGCTCCTGGCAAGCAGCGGAACAACGGAGCACAAAATCAGGACTTTTAAAAGTCTGCTCCACGGAGGGACATCGCTCCAGAGGCTAAACTGGGGTGAAGACCTCACGGGGACAGCGTGGACTCAGGTCCCGCGGGGTCACAGAAGGATCAGAGGTGTCTGAGTGTCGCAGAGCTCACAGGTATTAGAGCGGGGAAGCCGGCTGCGGAGACAGAGCTGAGGTTTCCTAGAGCCGTGCTCTGTGACACGGGCCGGTGCTCTGTGCGAGGGGTCCCCACAAGATCCGGGGAGACTCCGACCCGGGAGAGCTCAGGGATCTATGGGGTTCGGAGACTCCAGGTGGGACTCTGCCAGAGACAGAGACGCTTGGTCACAGGCTGGGTGAGCTCGGAGCACTCCCAGAAGCCAGTGAGACGGGACTGATTACGCACCATTTTCTCCAAGCGCGGCCGGAGGCTGGGGAGACGGGAATGACTAAACGCTTTTCTCTGAAGGTGCACTGAAGACTGGGGCCCCTAGCTCTTGGCTCCTCTGAACCGGAGATTGGGAGGCTGCCATTTTCATTCCTGCCCTCCGGAACTCTACGGACAGCGTTCAGGGAACAAAAGCTCCCGAAAGCAAACCTGAGAGGATTACTTAGCCCGGCCCCTGGTAAGGGAGGTGCAATTCCACCTGGGGCAGAGACACTTGAGAATCACTACAGCAGGCCCCTCCCCCAGAAGATCAACAAGAAATCCAGCCAAGACCAAGTTCACTTAACAAGGAGAACAGCGGATTCTTATCTGGACAAAATGACAAGGCAGAAAAACTCACCACAAAAAAAAAGAACAGGAGGCAGGACCAAAGGCTAGGGACCTAATCAATAGAGACAATAGTAATATGTCAGGTCTGAAATTCAGGACGACGATTCTCAAGGTTCTAGCCGGGCTCCAAAAAGGCATGGAAGATATTAGAGAAACTCTGTCAGGAGAAATAAAAGCCCTTTCTGGAGAAATAAAAGAACTAAAGTCTAATCAAATTGAAATCAAAAAAGCTATCAATGAGGTGCAATAAAAAATGGAGGCTCTTACTGCTAGGATAAATGAGGCAGAAGAAAGAATTAGTGATATAGAAGACCAAATGACAGAGAATAAAGAAGCTGAGCAAAAGAGAGACAAACAACTACTGGACCACGAGGGGAGAATTCGAGAGATAAGTGATGCCATAAGACGAAACAACATTAGAATAATTGGGATTCCAGAAGAAGAAGAAAGAGAAATAGGAGCAAAAGGTATACTGGAGAGGATTATTGTAGAGAATTTCCCTAATATAGCAAGGGGAACAAGCATCAAAATCCAGGAAGTGCAGAGAACACCCCTCAAAATCAATAGGAATCGGTCCACACCCCGCCATCTAATAGTAAAATTTACAAGTCTTAGCGACAAAGAAAAATCCTGAAAGCAGCACGGGACAAGAAGTCTGTAACATACAATGGTAAACATATTAGATTGGCAGCAGACTTATCCACAGAGACCTGGCAGGCCAGAAAGAACTGGCATGATATATTCAGAGCACTAAGCGAGAAAAACATGCAGCCAAGAATACTTTATCCAGCTAGGTTATCATTGAAAATAGAAGGAGAGATAAAAAGCTTCCAGGACAAACAAAAACTGAAAGAATTTGTAAACACCAAACCAGCTCTACAGGAAATATTGAAAGGGGTCCTCTAAGCAAAGAGAGACCCTAAAAGTATTACCAGAAAGGAACAGAGACATTATACAGTAACAATCACCATACAGGCAATACAATGGCACTAAATTCATATCTCTCAAAAGTTACCCTGAATGTAAATGGGTTACTAAATGCCCCAATCAAAAGACACAGGGTTTCAGAATGGATAAAAAAACAAAATCCATCAATATGCTGCCTACAAGAAACTCATTTTAGACCTGAAGACACCTCCAGATTGAAAGTGACGGGGTGGAAAACAATTTACCATGCCAATGGACATCAGAAGAAAGCTGGGGTGGCAATCCTTATATCAGATCAATTAGATTTTAAGCCAAAGACTATAATAAGAGATGAGGAAGGACACTTCATCATACTCAAAGGGTCTGTCCAACAAGAAGATCTAACAATTTTAAATACCTATGCCCCTAACATGGGAGCAGCCAACTATATAAACCAATTAATAACAAAATCAAAGAAACACATTGACAAGAATACAATAATAGTTGGAGACTTTAACACACCCCTCACTGAAATGGACAGATCATCCAAGCAAAAGATCAACAAGGAAATAAAGGTCTTAAATGACACACTGGACCAGATGGACAGCACAGATATATTCAGAACATTCTACCCCAAAGCAACAGAATACACGTTCTTCTCTAGTGCCCATGGAACATTCTCCAGAATAGATCACATCCTGGGTCATAAATCAGGTCTCAACAGGTATCAAAAGATTGGGATCATTCCCTGCATATTTTCAGACCACAATGCTCTGAAGCTAGAACTCAATCACAAGAGGAAATTTGGAAAGAGCACAAATACATGGAGACTCAACAGCATCCTTCTAAGGAATGAATGGGTCAACCAGGAAATTAAAGAAGAATTGAAAAAAACCATGGAAACAAATAATAATGAAAACACAACGGTCCAATCTGTGGGACACAACAAAGGCAGTCCTGAGAGGAAAATATATAGCGATACAAGCCTATCTCAAGAAACAGGAAAGGTCTCAAATACACAACCTAACCCTACACTTTAAGGAACTCGAGAGAGAACAACAAAGAAAGCCTACACCCAGCAGGAGAAGAGAAATAATAAAGATCAAAGCAGAAATCAATGAAATAGAAACCAAAAAACAATAGAACAAATCAATGAAACTAGGAGCTGGTTCTTTGAAAGAATTAATAAGATTGATAAACCCCTGGCCAGACTTATCCAAAGGAAAAGAGAAAGGACCCAAATAAATAAAATCATGAATGAAAGAGGAGAGATCACAACCAACACCAAAGAAATACAAACAACCATAAGAACATATTATGAGCAACTCTATGCCAACAAATTCGACAATCTGGAAGAAATGGATGCTTTCCTAGAGACATATAAACTGCCAAAACTGAACCCGGAAGAAATAGAAAACCTGAATAGGCCCATAACCAGTAAGGAGATTGAAACAGTCATCAAAAATCTCCAAACAAACAAAAGCCCAGGGCCAGATGGCTTCCCAGGGGAATTCTACCAAACATTTAAAGAAGAATTAATTCCTATTCTCCTGAAACTGTTCCAAAAAATAGAAATGGAAGGAAAACTTCCAAACTCATTTTATGAGGCCAGCATCACCTTGATCCCCAAACCAGACAAGGATCCCATCAAAAAAGAGAATTACAGACCAATATCCTTGATGAACA
>ML102418.1:0-81984 GCA_003697995.1 Taxidea taxus jeffersonii | reverse complement strand
ATGGCCAACAGACACATGAAAAAGTGCTCCACATCACTGGGCATCAGGGAAATACAAATCAAAACCACAATGAGATACCACCTCACACCAGTCAGAATGGCTAAAATGAACAAGTCAGGAAATGACAGATGCTGGCGAGGATGTGGAGAAAGGGGAACCCTCCTACACTGTTGGTGGGAATGCAAGCTGGTGCAACCACTCTGGAAAACAGCATGGAGGTTCCTCAAAAAATTGAAAATAGAGCTACCTTATGACCCAGCAATTGCACTACTGGGTATTTACCCTAAAGATACAAACGTAGTGATCCGAAGGGGCACATGTACCCGAATGTTTATAGCAGCAATGTCCACAATAGCCAAGTTATGGAAAGAACCTAGATGTCCATCAACAGATGAATGGATAAAGAAGAGTGGATATATATATACAATGGAATACTATGCAGCCATCAAAAGAAATGAAATCTTACCATTTGCGATGACATGGATGGAACTAGAGCGTATTATGCTTAGCGAAATAAGTCAACTGGAGAAAGACAACTATCACATGATCTCCCTGATATGAGGAAGTGGAGATGCAATGTGGGGGGTGGTTAAGGAGGTAGGAAAAGAAAAAATGAAACAAGATGGGATTGGGAGGGAGACAAACCAAAAGAGACTCTTAATGTCATAAAACAAACTAAGGGGGGTGGGAGGGAAAGGGGTTGGGAGAGGGTGGTGGGGTTACATTATATGTTTAAATTAAAAAAAGCTTAAATAAAAAAAATAAATGTCTAAGACTTTCTTTTAAGTTTCTGACTTAATGGCAAAAGACATGCCTTTAGGGGAAAAAATTGTCTTCCTGTTCTAACCAGGAATAGTAGAAATAGTGCAGGGAAACTGATATGGTGATAAGCTCAAGTGTACCCCTTGCTCAGCCTATACCATTGGAATTAGTAAAAAATTCAATAAACTATATATATATACATACATATGTATATATATAATCTTCATATATCTATATGTATGAAGATGAGCAGGGGAAACAAGTATGAGCAAATTCATGAAGATTTGCCATGTAGTAAGTGAAAACATACATGTTTCAAATGTTTCTCATCATCCATTCTGTTTCAATAATGAAATAAAGCAAGAACTAACTTTTTTTGTGAGCAATTACACAAACCTCAACTAGGAAAAATACATTCTAAATAATAAATGACTTCTGTAGTGAAAGCAGTATTTTCGGCAAGAACCATGTAAGTGAAGCTATAGAGGATTGGAACAGGATTTCTTTGATTGGAACAGGAAGATTCAGGGTAAGTTCCAGGGCTATGCTCACACCTCGCATGCTTTTTTTTTTTTTTTTTACACTTAGTATTTTTTTTATTAATTATTTTTATTAACATGTAGTGTATTATTTGCCCCAGGGGTACAGGTCTGTGAATCATCAGGCTTACACATTTCACAACAATCACCATATCACATACCCTCTCCAATGTCCATAACCCAACCACTCTCTCCATACCCCCCTCCTCCCAGTAACCCTCAGTTTGTTTTGTGAGATTAAGAGTCTCTTATGGTTTGTCTCCCTCCCATTCCCATCTTGTTTCATTTTTTCCTTCCCTATCCCCCAAGCCCCCCACTCTGCCTCTCAAATTCCCCCCACTATGCCTCTCATATCAGGGAGATCATATGATAATTGCCTTTCTCTAATTGACTTGTTTTGCTCAGCATAATACCCTCTATTTCCATCCATGTCATTGCAAATGTCAAGATTTCATTTCTTTTGATGGCTGCATAGTATTCCATCATATAAATAAATACCACATCTTCTTTATCTATTCATCTGTTGATTGACATCTAGGTTCTTTCCATAGCTTGGCTATTGTGGACATTGCTACTATAAACATTCGGGTGCACATACCCCTTCGGCTCACTACATTTGTATCTTTAGGATAAATACCCAGTAGTGCGATTGCCAGGTCATAGGGTAGCTCTATTTTCAACTTTTTGAGAACCCTCCATGCTGTTTTCCAGAGTGGTTGCACCAGCTTGCATTCCCACCAACAGTGTAAGAGGGTTTGCCTTTCTCTGCATCCTCTCCAACATCTGTCATTTCCTGACTTGTTCATTTTAGCCATTCTGACTGGTGTGAGGTGGTATCTCATTGTGGTTTTGATTTGTATTTCCCTGATGCCCAGTGATGTGGAGCACTTTTTCATGTGTCTGTTGGCCATGTGGATGTCTTCTTTGCAGAAATGTCTGTTCATGACCTCTGTTCATTTCTTGATTGGATTCTTTATTCTTTGGGTGTTGAGTTTGATAAGTTTTTATAGATTTTGAATAATAGCCCTTTATCTGATATGCCATTTGCGAATATCTTCTACCATTCTGTCAGTTGTCTTTTGGTTTTGTTAACTGTTTCCTTTGCTGTGCAAAATATTTTGACCTTGATGATGTCCCAGTAGTTCATTTTTTCCCTTGCTTCCCTTGCCTTTGGTGATGTTTCTAGGAAGAAGTTGCTGTGGCTGAGTCGAAGAGGTTGCTGCCTGTGTTCTCCTCAAGGATTTTGATAGATTCCTGTCTTACATTGAGGTCTTTCATCCATTTTGAGTCTATTTTTGTTTGTGGTTTAAGGAAATGGTCCAGTTTCATTTTTCTATATGTGGCTGTCCAATTTTCCCAACATCATTTGTTTAAGAGACTGCCTTTTTTCCATTGGACATTGTTTCCTGACTTGTCAAAGATTAGTTGACCGTAGAATTGAGGGTCAATTCCTGGGCTCTCTGTTCTGTTCCATTGATCTATGTGTCTGTTTTTGTGCCAGTACCATACTGTCTTGGTGATGACAGCTTTGTAATAGAGCTTGAAGTCTGGAATTGTGATGCCACCAACTTTGGCTTTCTTTTTCAACATTCCTCTGGCTATTCAGGGTCTTTTCTGGTTCCATTATTTTAGGTCTGGTCTGGTTCCATAAATTTTAGGATTATTTGTTCCATTTCTTTGAAAAAAAATTGGTGGTATTTTGATAGGGATTGCATTAAGTGTGTAGATTGCTTTAGGTAGCACAGACATTTTCACAATATTTGTTCTTCCAATCCATGAGCATGGAACGTTTTTCCATTTCTTTGTGTCTTCCTCAATTTATTTCATGAGTACTTTATAGTTTTCTGGGTACAGATTCTTTGCTCTTTGGTTATGTTTATTCCTAGATATCTTATAGTTCTGGTTGCAATTGTAAATGGGATCGACTCCTTAACTTCTCTTTCTTCTGTCTTGTTGTTTGTTTATAGAAATACAACTGATTTCTGTGCATTCATTTTATATCCTGACACTTTACTGAATTCCTGTACAAGTTCTAGTAGATTTGGAGTGGAGTCTTTTGGGTTTTCCACATAAAGTATCATATCATCTGCAAAGAGGTGGTGCTTTGTTCTTTGGGTGTTGAGTTTGATAAGTTTTTATAGATTTTGAATACTAGCCCTTTATCTGATATGCCAGTTGCGAATATCTTCTACCATTCTGTCAGTTGTCTTTCGGTTTTGTTAACTGTTTCCTTTGCTGTGCAAAAGATTTTGACCTTGATGATGTCCCAGTAGTTCATTTTTGCCCTTGCTTCCCTTGCCTTTGGCGATGTTTCTAGGAAGAAGTTGCTGTGGCATCGGTGAGCTTCGTCTTGGCTGATGTTCTTGCTGATCTTCTGGGGGAGGGGCCTGTTGTAGTGATTCTCAAATGTCTTTGCCCAAGGCGGAATTGCACCACCCTTGCAAGGGGCCAGGCTAAGAAATCTGCTTGAGTTCACTCTTGGGAGTTCTTGTTCCCTGAATGCTTTCCGTAGAGCTCTGGAGGATGGGAATGAAAATGGCGGCCTCCCAATCTCCAGCACAGAGGAACTGAGAGCTAAGGGCCCCACTACTCAGTGAGCTTTCAGAGAAAAGGGGTCAATCTCTCCCATTTCCCTAGTCTCCAGCCACACTCTGGGCTCACCCTGCCTGTGACTGAGTGTTTCTGTCTCTAGCACACAGCTCCATTTGGAATTTCCAAACCCAGCAGATTCCTGCCTCCAGAGGAGGAAGCTGAGACTCCCTGGATCTGCCACTTGTGGGGTCCCTGCTCAAAGAGCAGTGGTTCAAGTGTGTCGTGGATCACAGTTTAAGACAAGCCTGAGCTGAGAGCTCACTCCTCAGCTCTGTCTATGTAGTCGGCTTCCCCGCTCTGATACCTGGGAGCTCTGCCACACTCTGACACCCCCAATCTTTCAGTCACCCCACAGGACCTGAGACCACACTGTCCCTATGATGGCTCCACCCTTGCTTAGCCTCTGGAGCAATATCCCTTGGTGGAGCAGACTTCTAAAAATTCGGATTTTGTGCTCCACTGCTCCACGGCTTGCTGGGAGCCCCCCCACCCTCCCCCGTCTATCCTTGCATCATCTTGGATTCACTTCTCCGCACATCCTACCTTTCAGAAAGTGGTCGATTTTCTGTTCCTAGAATTGTTGCTCTTCTTCTCTTTGATCTCCTGTTGAGTTTGTAGATGTTCGGAATGGTTTGATAACTATCTAGCTGAACTCCTGCAACCCGATGTCATTTCAGTCCACTATTCTTCTGCCATTTTGCCTCTCCTCTCCACCTGGCATGTTTTGCTGCACCATTCACAACTGAGCTACTACAGCAAGGACACCTGGGCCAGAGCTGCAGAGCATCCTACAGGAAGACACCGATGTGGTTAATTTTATAAATTAACATATAGCATACATTTTTAATACTTAAAAATCATATGGGAGTGAGGAGCACCTGGGTGGCTCAGTTGGTTAAGTGTCTGAGTCTTGATTGTGGCTCAGGTTCTGATCTCAAGGTAATGATCTCTGGGTTCTGGGGTCAAGCCCAGGTAGGCTCTGTGCTAAGCTAGAAGTCTGCTTGAGGTTCTCTCCCTCTGCCCCTCCCCACACTTGCACACATGCTCTCCCTCTCTCTTTCTCTCAAATAAATAAATAAATAAATACATCTTTTAAAAATTATATATGGAAAAAATGATATGGGAATTGAAATGCTATGGGATATGAAAAAATTTTTACCACACTGAGGCTCAGAGATTACCTTGGGACAGAGGCCATAAATGTTATTGAACTTGAAGACAAATCTTTGACGTAAAACAGCTCTTCCAAATTTGTTGTCTTTTTGTGTGACAAGTGGAATGCTACCTATCAAAAAAACTTTACCTATCAGATTTTTTTAAACACTCCATACACAATCTACCATTTAAAGGAAAATTTAATTAATGCTAGTAATGAGTGACAAGGTAACTGCTTTTTTTTTTTTTTTTTAAGAAAGAGAGATCACAAGTAAGCAGAGAGAGGCAGAGAGAGAGGAAGGAAGCAGGCTTCCCGCCTAGCAGAGAGTCCAATGCGGATCTCGATCCCAGGACCCTGAGATCATGACCCAAGCCGAAGACAGAGGCTTTAACCCACTGAGCCACCCAGGTGCCCCAAGGTAACTGCTTTTTAAAATGAACTTGTGCTGTGGAGAAAACATTCTCAAATTGCATATTTGGAAATATTTCATCAGGTGATTTTGTTGTCTAAAACAATAAAGATGTGGCATCCATAAAAACTCTCATAGATGCACATTTTTAAAACTTCAACAAAAATTTTTAGTCTGTTCAAAAATCTTCCAACAAAGAGTTCCAGTGGTTTATTTACTTATTTGTCAAAAATTGAGAGAAATTTTCTAAAGACTTGAACTGTGTTGCATATCTTCAGACATCACCAAGAAAAAAAAAAGTAGCTATTTGTTTTTATATTCTGGATAATTTCTAAAGTTCTTGTCAATCCTAAGTATTTTTAACTGATATCTCAGAGCATATTTAGGATAAAGTTATTACTAGTAACAATGAATGTGAACCAATATTTCAAATAGTCTTATTGTTACTTCTGAGGGTTTTGACTGACTTACTCTCAGATATGGTCAAGTTATTACTTTTACCTTGTTTATGTGAAAGACAGCTCTTCCCAGAAGTAGTAAACATGTCAGCTCTATTCTCTTCTTATTAATAGGAAAAGGCTTTAGCCTCAATTTATGGTTTCAAAGCTGAAATGTTTTTAATCTAATCTAATTAAAACTAAATAGTATAATATGTAAAACCATTTAAGTGGGCATACTGAAGTATATTACAATATGTTAAAAGGAGCTAACTGCTGTCAGTCCCTTTGTGTGGGAGAACGCCCACTCTCCTCATGGTACTTGGCAATAGAGTATAACTCATGACTGTCTGACATATGGATCAAATATGAGCGCTGGAGTCTATCTACTTATTTGCAAAGTCAATTTCTATTTTTGGACTGGAAATAAGTAAAAATAGAAGTTCTAATATTCTTTTCTCATGCCCTCTGGGGAACTTACACCCCACTTAGGAGCCTACTGGTTTCATAGTGTAGGTTGGTGGTTTGTTGCTGCAGTAGACATTGTTTGGTTAGTTCCAGCATTCAGTCCCTTTGTTTCCTGACATAAAACTGATTTTCTTTTGTGTCATCCTTATTGGCTTAAGCCTATCAAGCCCAGCCCAGCCCCCCAGTCACAGTCATCAGCGTGAGGATGTCAAGAAACTGGATTTAGGCTTTAAAAAACACAAATCCCAAGACTTTTGTAGCAGCTCCCAGAAGATGGTGTGGTCCAAAGGCATGAGGAGGCCAGGACTACACCAGTTTCCCACCCTCAGAGAATAGACTGGAATTCCTAGGAGCCACTGCATGAAACTCAAGGATGAAATAAGATTGCTTAAGGTAAAGGTGAGAGATGGCAAGAAATTGGATCCTTGTCAACCTTATTTGAGCTCCTGGATAAAGTCTTTCCTGCAGGGAAAACTACCCCCTGGATTTTTTGGCGATATGGCCAATATATTCCATTTATTTAAGTCAGCTTCTCTACTACCTGTAACCAAAAAAATTCCTCGCTGTTAGAACTGTCAATGCCTTCATGAAGTTTGTTTTGTTGTTATTGTTTGTTCTGCTCTTTGTTTGTTGTAGAGAGTTACAATAACCATTTTGTAGCACAGAATTATCAGTACCTGCAAGGACCTTCTATTGAATCGCTCCCTTAGTAGCACACAATGATTATGTACAAGGCACTATTAAAGTAACATATATTTACACATGTAATTTGTACAATAACCCTACCTTATGGAATCTGTACTATTGTTATCCCCACTTCACAAGTGAAAAAACGGAGATGCAGAGAGGGTACATAGCTTGCCCAAGGTTACATAGTAAATAGGTAAGCCAAGATTTATTGCCAAGGCAATCTGGCTTCTAAATCCATGCTCTTAATCAACAATACACCAGAAAGACTGCACTACTCACACAGTAACATTTAGCATTGTCTGGCTGTCTAATTTTTGCCTCTGTGATGATTATAAAATAATATTTACCACTTAATATATAACCTTGGACAAATTACATAAAACCTCTGCGTCTCAATTTCCTTACATGTAAAATGGAGGTAATAAAATAATATTGATTTCATAGGATCATTGGCAGTTTAAATAATACCAGTGACTTTTTGCATCTTTTCTCTACTCGATGGTCATTTGGGATTCCTTTTCTTGGGAACTGCTTATTCATACCCTCTGTCCATTTTTCTCTTGGGGTTCCAGTCATTTTCTTACTGATTTGCAGGAGTTACATTTATATTGTACCTAGGAGTTCCATGTCAGTTTTAGATATTGAGTAACTCCTTCTAATTTATCATTTTTTATGGTGGCCTTGATTAAACAGGAATCTGTAATTTTGATGAAATCAGATCTATTGATTGTGCCTCAAATGTAGAGAGAATAAAGATAAAACAAACAAACAAACAAAAAACTTGTTTATGCCCTAAGCATCTTAAAATCTAGCTGAGAATCAAGAACAACAATTATGTGAACAAGTGTTAAGCATTGCATGACAGTATACTATAAAATGCCAAGTTATAAGGCTATATAACCAACTGTTAACCTTGGAAATGTATACAAATTTTTCTGAGTTTTGGTTTCCTTGTCTGGGAAATGGAAGCAATTAAAAAAATGCTTTTCTGTTTGTTGTGATGGTTAATTAAAATAAGACATGTTGAATGGCTCTGTAGTACCTAGTACATAGTACCAACTGCAACTCAGATGCAATCAATGAAATAATGGCTACCATTTACAGAGGACTATTACTTGTCAGGCACTTTCTAGAACCTACCACATTTACATTTCACAGTTTTCTGCAAGACATTATCATTGCTATCTGTCAGATGCAGGAACCTAGGTTCAGAGAGTTTAAGTAATTTGATACAGGTCACACAGCTAGTAAGTGGTCATGACCGCATTGAAAGCCAGGTTTGTTAGACTTTAAACCTCATGTCCACTATGCCAAGTTATTGTCAGAAATGGTGCTAGAGAAGCAAAGAAACTTCACTTGGGTCCTGGGGAGAGAAAGACAGACTTTGACTTTGAATAGACACAAGGAGAAAGAGAGGAAAGAGATCATGCCAGATTCTGAGGGGGTGCAGTTGATGTACGGGGGATAAAAAGTATTTTGAGTTATTAGAGGGCAGGAGCAAAACCTTACACATCACATTTGCCTTCAAGCCTAGCACAGAGACTGGGGCAGAGGGCTGGGAGGACATTTATTCCCTGCTTCTCTTTTTTCCATATCAAGGAAGCGGAATGAGTTGTCTGACTGGTGAGCTTGAAAGAGGAACTAAATATGTGTCGCTCTGACCCCTCAAGTTTGGGGAGCTCACCTGCCCTAGAAATCATGTGTTTTCTGCTTTTCCAAACACTGTAAAACTGCAGTCGATTTTATAAAAGCAGATTTTCACAAAAGGGGTCCCTCTGCATCTCCAGCCTTCTATCAGTCATGAGGGAGTTGGGGGGGCAGTCCTAGCTTCCCAATGTTACACAGCAAATTGTGTAACATTTTGTTAATTGTGTAACTTGGGACTGCCAGGTACTATGAGATCCATTTAACATGTCTTATTTTATTTAATTCTGCGGCAAAGTACGTGCAGATCCATTGTCCTCCCAGATCCAAGCCATGGCCACCCTTCCAGTGCCTGCCCAGGACAAAGCTGAGATTTTCCATTCGGTGAGTCTGAGTCCAATGGCTATCTCAATGGACTGCGAACCTGCATGGGGAATGTGGGTGCTATCTGAAACCCCCTAGAACCACAACAGTGGGCAATCAATAAACCAATGCATATGAAATGTTCAGAGGTCAGTGACAATACTGGCCTGATTTGAGCAAAGGGACTGTATTAAATAGCTGAGGTACAGTTAGATAAATAGGTTGGCCCCAGTAATGGGAGTAATGGGAGACTTTCAGGAAAGGGGGAGAGTTTGGATTCGATGTGGAAGAAGAGTGCTAAAAGTTTCTGAGGAGAGGAAGAGCCTGAGGAAGACAGTTGAAATCAGGTGGTGAAAACATGGCAACGGGTTGCAGTGGAGACTAGGGGAGGAGAGTCTGGAGCCAGAAAGCAGCCAGAAGTGGTTTCCAGAATTCCTGATCCATGGAGGATGAAGGTCTGGCCTAGGGAAGTGGAAATGTGAATGGTAGTGAAGAGATGCACGTGAGATCTCAAAGGGAAAACTGCCAGAACACGTTGAAACCAGGGTCTAGGGAGTGGGGAAACGTTTTGATGGCACTCCACTCCTCTGAAAGAAGTAGGTGAACAGGCCCCGGGAGCTTATGAGAAGGGGGGTGCAGCCTCGGGCATGATAAATCTGTGAGGTGTCAAGCGGATTTGTTCTCAGTACCAGGACACCAGGCACAAGGTAGGAAAGACGCTGCAGCGAGGAGTTTGGGGAGTTAACACCTTCAAAGAGGCAGCATATGTTTGAAGGCTCCTGGGAAGAAGTTGGTGGAGATGGGAAGCAAGAATAGGGAGGGGACCTGGGATGACAGGGGTGGGAGTAAGGGCACAGGTAATGGGGGGCAGGCAGAAGAAAGAAGGGGGACACGGCTCTTGGACCAGAGGGAAGGACGGGATGAGGTTGCTGGCAAACGCTGGAGTCAAGATCTTCATAGCAGAGGGGGCCGGCTCCCACCTCTCCCCCAGGGAAATTGACGGTTGAACCCAAAGCAGCCTTCCCCTTGCTGGCTGGTCTCCTGGCCTCTGCACCCACTTCCTCACAATCTGTCTGCCGTGACGCCCTGGTCCCTGGGCTGTGAGGGTCCCTCTGCACCTCCAGCCCTCTTTCCATCAGTCGTGGGGGGCGGCTCCAGCTCCCAGGCCGCAGGGAGCCCTTTCCAGCACTCTGCCGCTCCAGACCCGGCCGGGAGCCCCCTGCAGCACCGCCCACCTGGCCATCCGCAGCCCGCGCTCACCGCCCGCCAGAGCTGCAGCGAGCCAGAGGACCCTCCTGGGGGTGGGGTTTCGGCCCCCCATCCCTCTTCGCCTTTGTTGCAACGCCCCCCGGACACCCCCCTCAGCCTCTGCCTCCAGGTCCTGGCGGCCTGAGGAGAGAGGGGTTTGTTCGGGCGGTGCCAGGACGCACGCGGGCTCCCCAGAGCGAGGGGCGGGGAGGACGGAGCGGAGCCGCAAGCCGCGGGGGCCGCTGCTGCAGAAGGGGAGGAGAATGGGGAGGAGCTGGGGGCCAGGCAGTCGGGGAAGGAGGGGTCTTAAGGGGCGGTGAGCGCAGGTCGGATTTCCTCGGAGGCTGCCGAGCGGCGGAGCTCCCACCTTCTCTCAGAGCTCGCTGCGGCCGCCCTGCCCCGCGCCCTCAGGAGACCTGGACCGGACCATGGTGAGAGCTGGACGCGCGGCGCGGGGCGCAGTGGTCCAACCCCTTCGGGCGGACGAGGGCGACCGGGCGGAGGGGGCGAGCCCGCGGGACCCCGCGAAGTTTCCCGGGTGAGCGCGGGGCCCGGCGCCTTCAGTCTCGCTCTTCCCTCTTCCGCAGATGTGGACACGCTGGCTCGCGCTCGCGCTAGTGGCGGTCGCCTGGGTCCACGCCGAGGTAGGTGAGCGGCCGAGGCGGTTCGAACTCGGGCTCCGGGGCCACTTGGGTGTGCGCGCCGGACGGGCGGGGAGTGCGTCCTGGGGATGTTCTCCCGGGGTGGGACTGGGAGTTTCCATGCGTGGGGCGAGGGGGCGCTCGGAGCAGAAATCCTACTTGCGAAACTTAAACCTCCAAATCAGGAAAAGTAGTTTGGGCCAAAAGCGGGAGCCCCACCGCGGCTAATATGGAGGGAGAGTGAGGAGGGGGGAAGAGGACGAGCTGGGCGGATTGGGACGGAGGCGGCGACAAGAGCAGACCCTGAGTTCAAAAAGGCGACTTTGAGTTCTTTCCTTTATTTGAGAGGAAATTAAGAGTAGTTGGGGGCTTTTTCTTTCCAAGGCTAACTCCTCGGGGAAAGGGGAGGGGAGAGGTTCTCCTTTAGGGCGGAATGCCTTTTTTTTTTTTTTTTATAACGTAAGATTATGATTCCCAGCCTTTTTTTTTTTTTTTTCTTTCTTTGTAAAGTGCCCTCGGATTTTGTGGTAATATCAGGGCCATATAACAGTCTTTTAAAAGCTCAATTTTTCCTTAATCCAGCGTTGCGCAAGTGTAAGAGATCCGTTGCTCTCCTCTTTGGGGGCTCCACGTTTCCAGTCAAAGTATTTCAGCGCTTTTTTGGTAATGTTTTCCTTTCAACTCCAGTGACCTTCCTGAGACACTACAAACAAACCAACAAACCCTGCACTCACAAGCCCCTCCATTAACTCAAAGGTTTATGGACAGAAAATAAACAATTCCAAATTCCCTGGGCTCTAGTCTCCAGAGGAGTGAGGTCAGAAACCAAACATTTGATAATTATGGCAGGAAATGTGGAAGGAATTAAAAAGCATGAGGGAGAAGAAATGGAATGTACATTACAAAAGAAATAGCTCCCTGGTGGGTGGTTATTCCCCCTCTTTGAATTTTTTCTTAGAGTTACAGTTTAGCCCCACCCTTTGCATCACAGCTTGACTCTGCCCAGCAAAAAATCATAAAAGCATGCAAGGTCTTCATGAGTTTTTTAAAAAAAAAATACACATATATTGCTCTCACTTAATTCATACATAAACTCTCACTTAATTCATTACTGTGTTATTGGTTGCACTGGAAACACAAGCTCACAATGAAATTTAAAAAATAGCTAATATTTACTGGATATCTACTTTGTGTTGTAATGAAACCCATTTTAATGATGGGAAACTGAGTCAGAGATTATGTATTTTATCCAGTGCCCTAAGCTGTTACATGGTAGGGATAGGGATCTGAACCCAAACAGTCTGGCATCATACCCCTGGTGCTTAACCACTACCCCACAGGAGTTCACATTTGGGGCACTTCTTACATATCAGACATTGGACTGCATGTGTTATTTCTTTTAAATCTTTACTAGCCTTATGAGGTCAGTTTTTTTATCCCCATTTTACGGAAGAGGAAACACATTTAGGAGATTAGATAACATGCCCAGGGTCCCACACCTAATTAGTTCTGAAGAAGGATCTGAATCCAGATCCCTCAGTCTTTGGGGCCCATCTTGAACTCCAGATCTGCTTCTCATGCATTTTGTTTTCCAGGGTTTGAATTTGAGGGAGGATTGCTCTTCACTGGCTGATTTAGCCCTGGCTAGGGAACACCCTTCCATCCTGCTGTGGCCCTCAAAAGGCAGCTGCAGTCCAATGATGGATGAGGTGAATCCCTGGTTGGATTTACGGCAGGCTTAGGAATTGCCAGCTAGTGTGTGAAATCACTCAGTGAACTGGAGTGCATATGTGAGGTACGAGGAAGCTGTTGGTTTCCGCACCAGGAGACTGAAGGCTGAAGGCCCTGTGACCCAAGGTCCAGAATCTATTCTAGGCAGCCTGCACTATACCTGCACCACCCCACCCCTAGCATTGCAGGGAAAAGTTTTGTTCTCATAGGAAGCTCCCCCAGCAGCAATTTCCTGCTTTGGGTAGAAGACCAGAGAGTTCTCCCACAAAATTCCCAGACAAAATCAAGAGGTGCCAAGGCATGAAAACTGAGAGAGTTGGTGCAGAAAGTAGGCTACGAACTCAGAGTACCTGAGAGGTAAGGAGTAGGTATGATCCTGGTTACGTTTCATGGCTCCAGATTATTAAGGATTTATCCTTTTTTTTTTTTCAAAGATTTTATGTATTTATTTGAGAGGGCAGGGAGAGTAAGCAGAAGGGAGAGGGAGAGAGAATCTGAAGCAGACCCCGTGCCGAGTACAGAGCCTGACGTGGGGCTTGATCCCACCATCACCAGATCATGACCTGAACTGAAACCAAGAGTTGGACACTTAACTGACTGAGCCACCCAGGTGCCCCAAGTATTATCTTTTAATCCAGTCTCTTGATATCTGGCCTGAGTAACATGTGGCAAGTTTTTAATCCATGTTAGCAATTTGTATATTATTTTAAGTCTTTTATAATTGTGCTTGGGATAGAACTTTTTTCCTTACCAGCTATAAGAATGTACAGCAAACAAAGCCAAATAATGATATTTATAGCCTTTATTGACATGAATCCGTCTTAGTAGACTTTAGGGCTAAAGGTGTACAAATATTGTTGAATTTTTTAAAAAAATGAAATTTAGAAAATAAACTTAGTTTTCTTGGTGCTTTTTAGTTTAATACAAGTACAAGTATTTAACTCAACCTATTTTTAAAAAATGTGATTCCTTGACAAATCATGTTGCTATTGGAAGGAGCCAAGGCTTTGCAATAGTAGACCTTCAGAATCAGAGGTGTCCCAAGCTTGGGAAAGGTGGTTGTCATCATTATTAATGCCAGTTTGTAAATCCTGTTTGGTTAGTTTGGGGAAACTATTAACAAATCTCATTAAGGGAAGTATTCTATTTCAAATATTTTCCATGGTGTCTTACTCACTTGGTACTACTTGCTTTTTTGATTGCTTCCTCTCTTTTTTACTTTGTCTTTTCTTAATACTCTTATCACCAATATATGCCTTCTGGCAGCCTCCCCCACATTCTGCTCCCTCCACCTGAGCTCACTTTTAGGCCCCTTTGCAATCTATGCTTGAGAGGGGATATTGACCAGTGTGGCACAGGTCTGCTGAAGAGCATATGTTAGCATCTGTATGGATGAGGAATGGGGGGTTGGCAGCAGCTTGAGGGAATGCTTCAACTAACAGTTACAAGGCTACCCCTTTTCTAGATTCTGTTGGGAGGGGGCTGTGGGGCTTGCTCATTCTCCTTCACCCATTCCCCTCCCACAGAGAATTACTGCAGTTAAGTGAGAGGTGTGGACAGAGGCTAGGAAAGTTTGACAGTCCAGGCATGAGAACATGTGCCCTGGGGTCTCAGTGGGTGGATCCAAGTCCACTCTAACATGGCAGGCTGGAAGGGACCCTGTGGCCCAACTGCCTGCTTCTGAAAGACAGACTTAGTGAGCACCCAAGCACACTTCCGCTCTCCCTCAGCTGTTGTGTCTACTCGTGCTCTGATTGCCAGCATGCCAGGTCTATAAAATCACCATGATAAGTCACATGTGCAAGCGACTAATGCACCAATCAGAACACACACTCTATTGAGGAATAACTTGACCCGTAAACTGTGAGTGCATCACTTCAGATAACAGTAACAAGAATAGTAATAACTACCCAGAAAAATGAGGTCAGAATTCTCATTTATCAACGTACAAGTTCATCAACCACTAGTGGGGTTTTATTGGCTGATGTGGAATCTTCTCTATATCCTTCAGAATTATTCTAATGGTGGATTCATGGAGGACCAGAGTCTGACCCACATTCTCTGACTCCTCCTTAGAGCCACAGGAGAACTAGGATTTTAATATTCATCTAGTTCATTAACCTCCAAAGTAATATCTTGTGTATCCATTCACAAATAAACTACTTGCTGTGATTCTAAAGACCATTATTGGAAATCAGAATGTTAAAACATAGTAGGGCCTCTGCTGAATAACCAGAACAGAAGGGCAAGCACCCTGCACACTGAGGCCTGGCCACTGAAGCTGTCTTTAGAAAAAGGACATGTTACATTTCCCATGCAAGCCTCTGGATTGCGTGATGGAAAGCAGGAGTCAGTTCCCAACCTCAAAGGAGCTAGTTGGGAAGGAGCGGCGAGGTGGCAATCAGGGGGCATGAGGCTGCGATGGATGTAATGTCCTGGAGAAGAAAATAAAGTCTTCAAAGTCAGTGGGTCAGAAACATATGTTTCTAGGAAAACAGAGAAAACAATGAACTGTAAATACCAGTGGTCACACACCATGAATTGAAAATGTCAGTGTCATTTTCCTACTCCTCTTCAAATAACTGGACATCAAGACAAAATTCCTAGCAGCCATAAAGAGGATGAATGTAATGACACCGGATATTATAGGATTGAAAAAAACCTTATACTTAGATGGATTAATTTTGTAAGCCAGGTGGTTAATGTCATGCAAGTCACTGCATAGTTTTCTCTAAGGTTGCTGTCTTCTGGTGCCTGTGACTTTGGCTTCGGGTGCTTTCTTTGGGAGTGAGTCATTACCAGCACAGGCCTTCTCTTCACAGGGCCCATCAGGCAGTATTCCTGCCATGGGCTGAGCATACCCTGCACACAGGGCAGAGTCATGCCTGAAGTGCAGACATGGTCTCTGTTCTCAGGTTGCTTTCAAGCTAAAGATGAGCCAGATGCTTTAAACTTATGTGGCAGCTATAATATTGTTATACCTACAAGATGAACAAGTATCTTTATAATTATAATTATTGCTCTTTTTTTTTTACATTAACGTAGGGCTTCCCTGGTTTTTAAAGTTTTTTTTTTTTTTAACATTAGTATAATGCACAAATCCTTAAGGTACAGCTTGATGAATTTTACAGATAGATACATCTGAGTAGCCACCACCCAATCAAGACTGAGGAAGTTGGTGCAGAAAGCAGCTGTGAACTCAAGGTATGTGGAAACAGTTACAATGAAAAGAGTGAGGGGTTGATATGATCAGTTACATTTTATCACTCATCATTTAATTAGTCCAGGCTCTTCATGCTTGGCCCTAATAACATTTGGCAAGCCTTTAATTCATGTTTTAACAATAAATCTTTAATAATTATGAAAAGGTAAATTGACCTTCTCCATATGATAATTGCAATTTGTATATTATTGTAGTATTTTAGCTTGTAGTTAACAGTGTTTATACTAGAAAATTGTTTTTCTTGTTAACTACATAGGCATAGAGCAAACACAGTTCAATACAGTCTTTATTGACATAAATCCATTTTAGCAGACTTTGGATCAGCTCTGGGGGAGCTGATTTGGCTCTTTTGCAGCTGGATATTCCAAGGCTCAATATAATCTACACTGAGAAACTAAATCAAGGAAGGAAACTCAAATAATTCTTTTTGACCACTTTTCCCTGGCCGTTATTACTTTCAGAGGGACTGTATAAGATGTCCATTACATTATTTATGATGGCAAAAAAACTTAAAATCTACTGCATATCTAACAATAGGAGAAGAGTTAAAGGGTTAACAATAATACGTGCCACTAAAAGTTGTGTTTTAAAAATTTATAAGGCTATGGCAAATGATTACAATTTCATTTAAAAAGCAGAACACTTGCCACTCTGCATTATCCTCACAACTGCATACGGATATATAGAGAAGTATAACAAAGTGCTTTAAAATTCATCTTGAGTATTCCTATGACCCCTCTTTTTTCAGGAGGAATTTACCTTCCTAATATATGCTATTCTGTTTAAATTAAAAAATGAGCTATTTTCTGATAAAATATGAAAATGTAATATGCTCATGAAAAGCTTAGAGAATATAGAAACGACTAGAGGAAAGAATGAAATTACCATGATTCTACTACCTAAAGATAAATCAGCCCTTTATCCCTCCTTCCAGAGAAATTATCAGTCAATTGTCAATCAACAGATGTATGTGGTGAGCCTACTAGACACTGTAGGCAATAAAAATAAATATCTCACAACACTATGAGATAAATGGTCTGCAGTGATGGTACAAAGATGGCATGCATGTCACAACTACCCACAGACATTGCTAATCAATCATAGAATACTGTCCTCCTGAGTATGGAGAAGCTTTGAAAATCCTCAGCGAGGTTCTGGGTAGCCACTAGCAATTAGTTTTCTGTGTGTGAAATAAAAGATACTTGCCCGGGCACCTGGGTGGCTCAGTGGGTTAAAGCCTCTGCCTTGGGCTCAGGTCATGATCCCAGGGTCCTGGGATCGAGCCCCGCATCGGGCTCTCCGCTCGGCTGGGGGCCTGCTTCCTCCTCTCTCTCTGCCTGCCTTTCTGCCTGCTTGTGATCTCTGTCAAATAAATAAATAAAATCTTAAAAAAAAAAAAAAGATACTTGCCATTCCTTCCAGAAACATCAATCCAATCCCTTGGTATATCTTTAAGCAAAATTAAGGTGATTAGAAGGCAGAGGTCAGGACTATGTGAAACAAAGAAAACATGGGGTAGTAGGTGGTGTGACTAGGGTAATGAATAGATGAAAATGTCAAAAAAAAAAAAAAAGGTATGTTATTCCTTCCCAAGCTTTTTACTTCTTAGGACAAATTCAAACACCTTAAATGGAGCCAAGCCATCTAATGCTGGCCATCAACAAGAATATGATAATGAGAATTTCCTTGGCTATTCTGATGGAGTAAACTATGAGCTGCTGCTGTCACAGATAACAGCTCTGCATTAGCAGCCATCTGGCAATAACTTGCTAATAGAAAGCTCTTTGGGTAGTTGGAGTACAAAATATACCCTGTAAATCTGCGTTTTCTGCTGTGGTTGGAGGAGTTCCATGAAATCTCTTCACAGACTTTTTATGTGCTCATTTGGAAGCCATCACCAATAAGTTATTCCCAGGATTAAGTCTGAATTTATGACCCTTAAAGTGTTCCCTAGATAATCCCGGACACTATTTTTGACCAGCTTAACTGGTGCCCAAACAAGTCATGTGACACATGGCAAAAGCCATGACATGTTGCAGGCCCCGATTTATACATGTGTGTGTCATGGAATTTTGGCTTCAGTTGATAGAAGGAAACTGCCTCTTTGTCCTTACTTTTTATCTTGTTCAAGACTTAAAATTTTTGTGTCTGAGGCAAAATTTGTCGTTTCCCCCACAGTCTTTGATTCAGTAATGGTAAATGAATGTAATTTATTGGTCTATGAAAGTGCCGGGCATTATGCCAGTCCCTTTGCCCATATGCTGTTACTGAGAAGAGTGTGGAACTGCAAGGCAGTACCGGGTAGATCCCTATTCTGAAGGAGTTGCTATTACCATAGCTCCTATGCAGCTCAATTGGACCTGGCCAAATTTAGGGGGCCAGATATATGGCTTTCTCAGAAAGTACCACCCCCTTCCTCAACTCTGGCCGCTGGTCTGGAAAACCCTGAAATGCAGCAGGATTTTCTGAGAAGTTTTCTCAGAAAATCCTACTGCATCCTTCTGAGAAGGATGCCTTCTCAGAACTTGGGAGGCCCTGCTTGAGTCACTGGGGCCATTTGCTGCCTGCCCACCTTGACTACTTGACCAGCCCGTCCAGTAAGTGGCAGCTTTTTGTGTGGAAATTGTGTCTATTCCTGGCGTGCTGACGTTTTTCTCTTACATTCACATCACTCAAGCCTTCCATGGAGTCCCTTTCTTCATCCTCTTCTCTTGTTCACATATCTGGGTGTTTCCAAGTTTTACCTTTTACACAGACCCTGCTACCGCTCCTCATCACCAAGAAGGACATTATAAAATAAGGAGAGTCCTTGACTTCGAAGTCCTGCTCTGCCCCTTTCTTAAGCCACCTAATATCTCTGACTTGCAACTTCAGTTAGGAGCAAGGGCTCTGGGTAATGCGCTGGGTTTGAATGCTGCCCTTGTCTAGCTGTGAGACCTCGTATAAGTTACTTAACCTCCATGAGCTCACTTTGCTCATCTGTAAAATGGGAATAATGGCCATCTCTCTGCATATCTATCCAATTAGATAATGGATAAGGTTTCCTCTACTCATGAAACATAATACCAAACACCTGCAAGAGATAAGTGCCTCTTACCAGCTCCTACAACACACTGACAAAGGCTGTTTTTTGGTTTTTGTTTTGTTTTGTTTTTTTAAGATTTTATTTATTTATTTGACAAAGAGAGACCACAAGTAGGCAGAGAGGCAGGCAGAGAGAAATGGTGGGGGGTGGGGAAGCAGGCTCCATGCTGAGCAGAGAGCCGGATGCGGGGCTCGATTCCAGGACCCTGAGATCATGACCTGAGCCGAAGGCAGAGGCTTTAATCCACTGAGCCACCCAGTCGCCCCCAAAGGCTGTTTTTGACTCTGTAATGATTTCAGTAAGAGAATTCTCAATTTACATATGAACATCCACTAGGCATTGTCTATATTTGTACAACATGTGTGCTGGCTCAGGTTGTCACTGTATTTCATTTCTGATTTATCTTTGAGAGGAAGGACAGCATAATTGTTTAGTGCTAGGACCTTGAAGCTAGATTACCTGAATTCAGTACTACACATATGATCTTGGGAAAGTTACTTAACCTCTCTCAGCCTGTATTCTCATCTATAAAATGGGTTTTATTAGAGAGTCTTTACTCCATAGGTTAGTTGTGAGCATCAAAAAACCTCTTACATATAAAGCAGTTTGAAGAGTGGCTCAGCACATAGAATGTGGCATTAGCTACTAGTATCATTCTTGTGGCGTCTATTTTTTGGAAGAGCTGCAGAACTCTTGGGGTGTGGGAGTGGGTGCGGGCACACATGCCCATGGCTTGCAGAAAACTCTCCTTGCCTCTTTTACTCTCTCCAGAGATTAAGGATCACCTGCTTTTTAAACGACAATAAACAACAAGTAGGATATTTATTTCAGTGGATGGTTTGACGCCCAGAATTTGTATCAGAGCCCTTGCTTCTACTGAGCCAATCTTGCTTTCAGACTCCTAGATAGTGTTTCCTATCCTTCCTGCAGGACAAGAATTAGGTGCTCATGGAGCACCTCCTGTGCACAGGCAGTGGGCTGTGCCAACCAGCACAGGTTCTCCCTGAAGACAGTGAACTAGGGAGAATAGCAGAAAGGGAAGAAGAGGGAGAAAAGCAAAGAGGGACTAAAGCTCCTGGAGTTTTTCCACGTTCAGTTTTTCTCTCCCCTGGGCCCCTCCTCCTCACATATGGAGGTGGCCACCGATAGATTGGATTTTTTGTGGGATGGTCATTTTCATATATTCTTGCTGTCGTCCCCATAGCTCACCTGTTAGTGGGACACAAATTCTAAATTTGGGGTTTGGAAAATATGATCAGGCAAAGGACTAGAACCCTTTAGCTTTCATTGCTGGAAGCATAAATACCTACTCTCAAAGACAGGGTAGGGGAGTATTCCTGGAACAGGCTGCGATTTGTCCCTTTGGGAACCAAGGCAATGCTCTAGGTGTTTTGCACACAAACCCTAAGTCCTCTGCTGGGCACTGCTGTGTTTGGCAGTGAGCCCTGACTGCAGCCCCACGTGGCCACTGATCCCAGGACCCGGAGCTGGGTCTTTATTGCTGCCCGTGTTGCTCTTTCGTCTTCATCTCTCCCACCAGGCTCACATTTTATTCAGAGACAAACCTGCACAAATTGTTCCTGCAGTGTTTTGCTTCACCCCTCCAGGACAAAGTAAAATTTCACACAGGTACAAAGTGAACTCAAGGGAAAAAAGTAAAAAGTATCACAACCCTGTCCTCTGTTATACACTAAGGTAGTGCTGGTGACTAAGACGTAGACCGTGTTCCCCAGGAGCCTGCAGTCCAGTGGGGGAGACAGACAGGGACAGAGGCTCAGAGGGACCCAGTGTGGGAAGTACCAGGATGGGTCTGAGAACCTACCCCATTACTGGGGGGTCTGGGAAGGCCTCCAAAAGGTCTCCCAAAGCTGTGCCCTGAAAAGTGAGTGGTAGTTAGCCAGACAACTGCGGGAGGAGAGGGAAAGAGCCTTGTCTTATTTAATTCTCACAACCTGATAAGAAGATATTATAATCTTCATTATTTCATCGATGAAACTGTAGCTCAGAGAATTCAGTTAAGTTACTCAAAAATCAGCCACCTAGTAAAGAGTAAAGCCAGGATACAAATCCAGACTTCAGCTCTTGAAGTAGTTGCCTTGTGTGCTAGGTCCATCGTGTTTTAATTTTGAAAGGGACTCTGAGAACAAGCGAAAAGCATTCTTTGCCAGGTCATATGAACACGATAAAAACAAACCAACCTACAAAACCCCAGACCAAAAACCTGTACAGGCCTCCTCGTGTTTTGTTCGAGTAAGTGTCCAGATCCACACTTCGGTGGTCCGCATAGGTAGGGTATGACCTCCACCTGGTTCAGGCTCAGTGGCTCCTCTAATGTTAAAGCACCTGCTGCGTTGTGTTCAGTGGGTTAGGGGATGTTTTAAGGCAGTGTCTGTGCTTCAGATGCATTCACCGGTGTTCCACATTGAGTCAGACCAAGTCCAAGACCGCTCTAAAGCTCCAGCTGGGCTGCTGTGGGTATGGTTGTTTGGGGCCAGAGCAGCTGGCCAAGGAGAATGGGGTGACTCCATCCTGCACTCTCTGTGCCCTAGTGTAGAGCTTGTCTGTCCCCCCAGAGGAGGGGGTACCTTCTTTCTAACCGATACCCAGACTCTCCAAACCCAACATTTTCTCTCCGATGTGTGATGCTTATTGGACCATGGTGGCCATTTCTCCATCTGTACATTTTATAAATCGGTATCAGTAGTCATAAAATTTTTGTAACAGGCCTCCATCAAAAGCCAGGTCTGTATCTTCATGGGTTTTCCTCATGGATTTGGCTAAGATGATATAAATGGAAATTTTTTGGAAAAATATGTTCTTTTGTACCCACAAATGTGCTCCTTTGGGCTGCTGCTCAGTTCCATCTAGTTGGGGAATTATGATTCCACAGGAACTAGGAAAAGCACTCCCAGCTTCTCTCTGATTGTTAGATTAGCACAACTTCCTTCAGCCCACAGCTGAATTCCAGCCCCCGAGGAAGAAATATCTTAGATTGAGTGAACTCCCAGCCCGGAGCCTGTCAGAGGCTGTGTCATGTGTTTGCATTAGCTGAACAAAAAGCAAGCAGCTTTCTGGCCCCGCTCCCCCTCCTCCCGCAGCCCCCTCTGGAGGGGCCGGTTAAAGTCTAGACAGTGTCTGCTTGGCACTGCGCCTTTCTAGCACAAACTGCACAGTTCTGTAGCTCTGACTCGTGTTACCTCTCTTCGATCACTTTCCCAGTTTTCTTAGTCTGTCTCACACTGTCTCAGGGGGAGAGGAGGGTTCCTGGCCTGAGCGGCATGCATGAGAAGTAGGTAAGTGAATTTATGAGACTGTCAGGTTTCAGCTGTCTTGAGACGGTGGGAGTCACGGAAATGCCAGCAGTGCTGACTGAAGCTGTGGTTGAGCTTCCAGAGATTCCTGATGTGAGCCGGCTTCAGACAAGCTTCCTCTTATTGGCCAGAGATGGGCTGGAGTGAATGACTCACACCAGACCGTGGTACCTGGGTCAGAAGCTTTGTGCCTTCTGCTGGTTGTATGACCTTGGGCAAGTCATCAGACCCCTCATCTGCAAAATACAGGACTTGGAGCAGGGGAGCTCTAGAACCTGGCTCATAAATCCTATCCATAGGAAAGGAGGCAGACAGTTAGGTTGGATTGTCAAAATATTCTTAATGGAGTTAAGATATTCGATTAGCTCCTCTCTTAGCGGGTAGCCTAAGTGGGAGCAGTTTGAAAAGAGAAGCTGGCCAGGAATGGGAAGAAAAGAGTAACTAAAAGCAGTAGGCCTTTTGTGTCTCTCCGTTCCTCCCACGTGTGCTGAGTGCAGCATGAATAGTACAGCATGAAGCCCCCCAAACAGTTTGCATGCCCAGGAATCCCAAATGCTGGTTACCCTACAGAGAGGAATCACTTGATTTTCCACTTCGGAAACCAGCTGCTCAACAACATTGGGCGAGAAATGAAGGATGCTGGGTCTCCTTGGGATTGAGCAAATAATTTTTTTAAAAAAGGAAAACAACACAGAGTTCTAAAGTGTGCAACTTGAACTTCTATAAAAAAAAAACAACAACTTTCTTCTGACCTTTGTAAATGTTCTTTTAAAGCTAATGATGCAGTATTGAAATGGCTTACAAAAATAGTTGTCTGGAAATGCTGTGTGGATCCCAATTTTGTTTTTCTGGAATGCGTCTTTCCTTCTCACCATGCCACCTGGCCCATGACCAGGATCCTGGGTTTCCTGATTAGGTATTGATGAAGTTGCTGCCCTTATCCCCAGACCCTTCTCCAAATCAGTTCAAGGCTGTTACAGCTGAGGCCTTGACCTTGACCTCTTTGGCCTTGACCTCACCAGGTAAATCCAGTGACATGTGAGGGTGAACTCAGTAGGGAAACAGAGGCCAACACAGATGTTTTAGTCCTACTGAAAGGCTTGGTGCCTTAACTGCACTCCAAATCCTAAACCCTGCTGGATGAGCCCAGTATGCTATATTATCGGTCCCGCATGGGGGCCCAGCCCAATGTTGCCTGTGGCTTTCCTAATAAATCTACTTGTACGGTGTCAGAATTGAGTTAAAATCGGCTGTGCCCCAGAATAGACTGTATACACAGACATACACATAAATTTCACTACTTAACTGACTTAATAGACATTACTTAATTGAATTAGATTTCACTACTTAGAGAATAGGACTGTCGACCCGTAGCTCGATATACTTCTGTCACAAAAAGAACCTGAAATTCCTATTGGAACTTATGAAGAGAAGCATGTGTGTTATTACATTTCCCTTAATGTGACTCTTTTAATTTAGTTTAGTATGTGACCTCCATTATACTGTCCTGATTCCTTCCTAAACCAAGGCACATAGAAAAACAGTGATAAGGAGGGATTATTTTTGTGCGTGGGAAGTTTGCTTGTTAATGAACAGTAACGTAATCAATGTATGGTATTCATTTGTCCATTCGTTCATGTCCTACCTCATTTCAAAAATTAGAAGTACATAACTGTTTTTCCTATCAAATCCCATAGCTAACAAGTCTTGCTAGCTTCTGTTAATGTTAGGCTAACTATTTTCAATTATGGAGAAGGACCCAAGTTTGTGGCATATTTGCAACAGAGAAAAATAAAATAAATAAGGAACTCAGCAACAGAAAAATGCCTGGCTCTTCTAAAGCTTAGTAAGAAATTGATAAATGTGTGGAGTTTTTCTGTTAGAGCACCTGAATCTATTGAACTGAGCACAGACTCAGACATACCTGAGTTCCCTTCATGGCCAGGGTCCTTATCAGGAAGACCCAGGTAGGGTTTCTGAGGTGGCCCACTCAGCTCACAAAAGCCTGCTTTGGGATGCAGGCAGATGTCACAAATGCTCAAAATGCTCAGCTTCACTCCTCCAAGGGCAGCCTTATCCACCGGTCTTCCCTATATGCTATCATTATGATGCTACAGTTGATTGGGGGCAGGCTAAGGTCTATGTCAGAAGCAAGAAATTCAGCTGGCTTCCCATGAGAGTCCTAGGAACTGTTCCGGAATGTGTCCATTTGTGCTTTGTTTCCCCACCCTTCCTCTAGTCTTCTATTTGGCATTTTCGGTTTTCTTTCCTTTCTTGTCCTATGTGGCCTTGGCCTTGCTGACAGCCAGATGCAAAGAAGCAGACTTCCCGGTTTAGCTATTTTATTTTAAGGGTAAAGACTTCTACTTTATGCATTAATTGGTGTTTGCATCATGTTCAACAGAAGCATAATTTTCTGCATGGCATGAGCAGCTGGCTAATGATCAAAGAAAACCCCGGCACAAAGATCCCTACTTCAGGTGTGAGTTCATTAGAGGTTTCTCAACATCCTTTCTTGAGGGGACGGGACTCGAAGGGAGAATGGTTTTGGGAAGTGTTTTGAGTAAAGAGGCCAGACACTGAAGTCTTTGCTAAATGTGGGATATAATAAATTCAGTACTCACTGCAGACTTATTTATTAATAAATTTCCTGAACTACTTGTGGGCCATATTGTTTAAGAGATAAGTAACAAGTTAATACCATTATGTCTGAGAGATACAACTGGGCAACTGTCCCATATACATTACCCATATATGCAACAATATATATGGGTAACGAGACTTACTGTAGGGATTATTTTGTAATGTATAAAAATATCAACTCACAATGATGTACATCAGAAACTAATAATATGTGAATTAAACATCAGTGAAAAGTTAACTAAAGAAAAAAGCATGTAGCATACAACCTGAATAATAAGAAACTATTAAAGTTGTGTTTTTGTGTGTGTTCATCACATGCCTTATGTAGGCATTCCCTTTGCTTAGACTAAAATAAGGAAACCATAAAGATTTGAAATCTTCTAAGAACAGCCAAGGCTGAAGAGTGTTAATCCACAGTGTTGGTCATTTTACAGCTAGGAAATTGCATTTCTCCACTAATTTCTCTTTACACATTTGATCAAAATAGAAGGCTGTTCATTTCCTGCCTAAGTTGCATCCTTGAATTGCTGGTGGATTAGAGCGAGCTGCAATCTTCCCCAGTGGCTATATTTCAGTTGGTGGTTGGGTTATTTTTCTAGGTAGTGCTACGATTATTTTGCCCAGTGTAAAGTAAATAGCATTGTTATTTAGTAACCATAATGACTCATGTTACAGTAGCCTGGAATGTAAAGACCTCCCCACTCCCCGGTTATCTATTGTTTTGAGTCCAGGAAAAGTCTTCTTTCTGCTGAAATTGGTGAAATGTGTGTGGTGTTTGGGTGTGGTGTGTTTGTCTCCCAGATGGTTGAGGGTTATTATGGGGCAAGGGGAGAGAGAGGCAGACTCTCTGCTGAGCAGGGAGCCCCACTCAGGGCTCAGTCCCAGGACCCTGGGATCAATGACCTGACCTAAAGGCAGATGCTTAACTAACTGAACCACCCAGGCACCCCCCAGTCTGAGGGTTGAGATGTGACAGCCACATTCTGAAAGTCATAACATTTTCTTTGAGAAAGAAACAGAAAAGTAGAGAAAACTAAGCCCAAAGGTGTTCAAAGCAGGTGAACTGGCCCTCAGATGGTTCTTATCTTAGGATTAAGTGGGATATATAAGAAGAAGGAAACTAGTGAAGAGGAGGCCTGAAGGAAAAGGGAGGCAGTGATAAGAGTGAGAAATTCTTACTCTTTTTTTTTTTTTTGGTAAAGATTTTATTTATTTATTTTGTTGTTGTTGTTGTTTTTATTTAAGCTTTTTTATTTAAACATATAATGTAACCCCACCACTCTCTCCCAACCCCTCTCTCCTCCCATCCCCCTCAGTTTGTTTTATGACATTAAGAATCTCTTTTGGTTTGTCTCCCTCCCAATCCCATCTTGTTTCATTTTTTCTTTTCCTACCACCTTAACCCCCACCCCCGTTGCATCTCCACTTCCTTGTCATGGGGTAAGTAAATAAGGATGGGACGATAAAGTGAAGAATTTCGGGAATGATAAAGTGAAGAATTTCAGGTCTTTGTATTAAGCACTGCAGGAGGAAGTACTGTGAATAAACACTACTGATCTATATGATCAGAGAAGATATGTCTGCTTTTGCTAAGCGAACACATGGTCCGTAAAGCGAAATTCTCAAGAACGAGTGATAATGTAAAAGCTATACATTAAAATGGCACCTGTATATAGTGTCCTTAGCAAGGGAGATATGATTCACAGTACCTTCCACAAAGTAAGTGCTCAGTAAATAGGAGCTGCTCTTCTTGTTTTTGCTTGAATTCCAGGGGACGTAAAACTACAGGGAGAGACATACAGAGCCTAGACCCATGTTTCTCAAACTGTAGTGAGTCATGTTAATCTATATGCTAGGCTAAGTAGTTCTTTAGTTGTAGGATTTTTTAGAACTTGACAATGTTCGTGTGCATCATTTATTTTCTTCTCTAGGAGGAGAGTATTATAAGCAGTGTCTCCCAGACATTTCACCATAGGGCACCATTTCAAAAAATACTATAAATACTTCAATGCTCTGTTCCATGGAACAGTTGGGAACACGGGTCAACTCTGGACAGATTTTCATAAGCAGAGTCTATTTACATCTGACACCAGGTCTTAGTGGGCTTGCTGAGCTCCCTTCCTAAAATAATGCAGTTTCATTGAGAAGGCATGGGACATATCTGGACCTCAGGGTCAGTCCAAGGGAAGATCCTTCTGGAAGTGACTCCATATTAGCTCATTGGCATGGCATGTCCATACCTACCAAGAACTGGCTGAGGTATTTTTGGGTTATCAACTCAAAGTACCCAGGAATCTTCTTCAGGTATTTTCACTCTTCCTATCCATTTCCAGTCCATCAGCAAGTCTTGTTGGCTCTACTGACAGAATATATTATCTCTCCTTTGACTGTTCTCCGTTTCCATCGCCACCACCCTAGTCTCTGCCATCATTTTACACTGGGCAATTGCAGTAGCCTCCTAGCTGCTCACCCCTTTTTCCTTCTTGCCTCTCTCCATGACACATATCTGATCATATCAGTCTCCTCCAGTGTTCCCCATTTCAATAAGAATAAAGGGGCACCTGGTTGGCTCAGTGGGTTAAGCCTCTGCCTTCAGCTCAGGTCATGGTCTCGGGGTCCTGGGATCAAGCCCCGAGTGGGGCTCTCTGCTCAGCGGGGAGCCTGTTTCCTCCCCCTCTCTGCCTGCCTCTCTGCCTACTTCTGATCTCTCTGTCAAGTAAAAAAAAAATTCTTTTTAAAAGAATAAAATACAAAGTTCTTAATCAGTGTGTACAAGGTCCTGTGCCTTGCCTGCTTTTCCCAGCTAACTTCTCACTGCTCTCACTGCTAGACCCTTTGTAGCAGCCACACTAGCCTTTTTCTGTTCCAGGAACATAACAAATTCTGCCCTGTATCATAACCTTTGCGTTTTTCTTCCGATTGTGTGAACTGCTCCTTTCATCCTTGGGTCTTAGCTCAAGAGAGCATTCCCTCATTCAGTCTAAGTGGTATCACCTCTCCCAAATATCTCTGTCAAACATATGCTGTGTTCTTCTAAATGTATATCACATTCTGAAATGATCTTGTTAATTGTATTTATTTTCACTCTCCTCTCTAGAATATGTACTTCTTCAAGATGTAGTCCTTCACTGTCTCATTCACCAATGAATCCCCAGCACCTCGAACTGAGCTTAGCATATAGTAGGTGCTTAGTAAATTATTTGTTGAATTGATCCACTGGTCAGATGGGTTAATTAATGAACCCAGATGTCTCATATGTAATAGGAGATGCACAGTATCCTGCCTATAATCTCTGATCTCTATGTCAGATTCTGCAAGTATTTGTGTACCGGGGAAGATGGTTGATAGCATTTGCCCGTCAACACTTCGCTTAACCTTGGACATGGTAGTAATGCTGAGCTTGCATAGTCTGACACCTGGATTCTGCCTCTCTCAGCTCCAGGTGAAGTTGGAATTTAAGCGGAGGCTTACTAAATAGTAAATATTTTTATTTTTTCTTTCCATGAACAGCAGTTCTGATTTAACTGGGCATCATTCCCAGAGTAAGCTAATATCCAAAGAAATATAAAATAAAGCACTAAATTAAATTCTGTTGTTGATAGGGACACTTGGGTGGCTCGGTCGGTTAAGCGTTTGCCTTAGGCTCAGGTCATGATACCAGGGTCCTGGGATTGAGTCTCACATGGGGCTCCTCTCTCAGAGGGGAACCTGCTTCTCCCTCTGCCTGCTGCTCCCCCTGCTTGTGTACTCTCTCTCTCCCTCTCCCTGAAAATAAATAAATAAAACCTTTTAAAAATATATTTTAAAAAAATTCTGTTGTTGGTGATTCTTTGCCTTAAAGTCTCTGGTTACTTTGTCTTTTGACATCACCATATACTGAGACCTTTATTTTGGGGGATCCTTTCTGCTCTTGCTCTCTCTACTGTTCATTTGAATGGTACCTTTGATGTCCCCAGTATGGGCAAAACAGTGTCACTAGATTTGCACCTTGGATCTCAGAGGTATCTTTTATCCTGGGGAAGTTTCCACCATTGGCCCAGTGATCAGCAGTGGGTGGGTTCCTGCAGCCTTATTCTCCAAAACTCCCTTACTGTTGACCCATAGACCAGTTTGTTGATTCCATAGCATTTTGCTCCACTTTCCAGTGGAGTCAAGGTAACCAAAAGCAGTTAAATATGTGGCATTTCTCTAGTGTTTAGTCAGTTAAAGAACAGAGCTTTGAGAATTAAACAGCTACATAATACTAAGAAAGTGTTTTTACTGCAAATGATAATCTGTCTGTAGCAACTAAGCTAGTAGGTTTTTGTGTAGTTTCTAATATAGTCCTTGGGGGAAAGCAAATTGAACAGAAAAAGAGGTCTTTGTGCATTGTTGGTACAGTTTGAAGGTCTCACAGGATTTTAATTTTTGCAAAAACAGGGAGTTTTGCTACTACAGTGGAGCAGGATACCTGGTAGTCTCTCATTGGTGGGTTTCCTGACACAGATAAGGCCTGATTGGCCAGCCCATGTAGGTTTTACACCTCCTTGCCCCACCCCCCTGTGACTTCCCAACTACTCCAAGGAAAGAATGCAAGGCAGGAATGTCTCAAGAAGAATAGAATGTGCATATTTTCATTGACTTTAATCTCAAGGCACTAAAATTTGTGTGTGTGTGTGTGTGTGCAATATTATTGAAAGTTGGCAACGAGAGTGTAACAGTTGAGCCAAGAAATGGGAGGAAGAAAAGGTTTTGAGAAATATTCGCTACATTGCCAAATTTGTCCATGGACTTTTATGCAAAAAAAGTGAAAGTATTTAAATAGTTAAGAGAAGTTTTAAAGTATGTAGTTTAATTAGGCCCTTAATTGTTCTATGAGCTAAGCCACACAAAGTACTAAAGGAGGTGGCGCCTCTTTTATGTTATAGAGGAGACTAGAAGGGTGACTTGTCCACAGGCATTAAAAGCAGAGCCAGAATTAGGCTTAAGTGCCCACAACTGCCTGTTTTCAAAGGACTGGATGTTCATTACCTCAGTATCCTTGTCCATGCAGCCCAGCATGCTGCCTTACCGAGGTGTTCAAATATCTGTTGACTTCAATTATATACACTACTTATAAGACATTCCTAGTTAAAGAAAGTCTTTCTCTTTATACCTAAACTCACCTCCTCAATTCAGCCCTCAGTAATGTGTCAGCATCCAGAACTTATTAGAGTTGGGCTGTTCTGTAGGAAAAGCCATAAGCCACAAATGAACACTGAGCTCTTGCAGTGTGCTGGTCTCATTGAGATATGCTGTAAGTGAAAAATGCACGCCAGGTATCAGATACTCACTGTGAAAAAAGTGTGTAAAATGTCTCACTAATGCTATTGGTTACAAGCTTAAAAGGTCGTATTTTGGCTATATTGGCTTATGTAAAACAAATTATTAAATTAATTGTTTCTTTTGACTTTCTAAAATGTTACTAGAAATTTTCACATCCTCTGTGAAACTGATATTACATTGCTATTGGACAGTGCGGCTCTAGACACTTGTCCCTTAAACACAAACTACATTTAGCTACACATTGTCTTGAGTTTTCGCTTATTAGATTGTGTTGTTATTTAAAATTCCATGTATTGTGGTGCCTGGGTGGCTCAGTTGGTTAAGCAGTTGCCTTCCGCTCAGGTCCTGAACTCAGTATCCTGGGCTTAAGCCCCATGCCAGGCTCCCCGCTCAACAGGAAGTCTCCTTCTCCCTCTGCCCCTCCCCCTGCTCGTGCTCTCCCTCCTGCTCAAACAAATAAGGAAAATCTTAAACAAAAATAAAAATAAACAAAATAAAATTTCATGTATTGGGGCGCCTGGATGGCTCAGTCAGTTAAGTGATGGACTCTTGATTTTGGCCCAGGTCATGATCTCAGGTTTGTGAGATCACGCATCATGCTGGGTGTGGAGCCTGCTTGGGATTCTCTCTCTCCCTCTTCCTCTTCCTATTCCCCTCCTACCCCCTCTCTCCCTCTCAATAAATAAATAAATAAATGAGTGGATGAATTATTTATTTATTTATTTATTTATTTATTTATTTGCTTGCTTGCTTATTTATTTCCATGTATTTGGATCCCATCTCCTCAACTCCTCGACTAAACTGTCAGCAGCTTTAGGGACATGGACTGTGCTTGGTTCTTCCTTGAGTCCCCAGCATCCAGCTCGATGTTTAGTATTCTGTTGCTCAGTTACTTGCTTGGAAATAGGTTTTATCCAATTCCACTTTGGACAGTGATAAGGAAATACAGATTAATTTGTGCCTGCAGTGTTGTTGTTTTTTTCTTTTCCCCAAAGGGATTGATTTTATCAAATTCTTAATTTGTTCCAGAAAGGTTAATGTTCCTCTAAATTGGACTATTAAAATGCAGGGAAGGTGCAGTGGGTGTCAGGACTTCCCACCATACACACCTAGCAGAGAGCAGTGGTGTTAATTGATGATTACAGGTTATAAGGAGTCTTTTATTGCCATCCGAAAATCTTGGGGAAGCTCCACATTAAGTTCAGAGTTTGGCACTCCAGTGTCTAGGACCTGTCTGCATCTAAGTGCAGGTAAATAAGGCAGTTGGCCCCAGTGTTTCCCCAGCCTTGAGCCAGGGTTGAGAAAAGAGGGCCATTACTACTCACAGTTGTCAAGAAACTGCCAGAAACTTTTATCAAATGGCTGTGATTCCCACAGTCCCTGAGAAAATGCTAGGGGAGGCACCCTGGGTGGGCCTTACCCTCTGAACATCCCTCAATTCTGTAACTGAGCTTGTGGCTGAACCACATTCTCATAATTTCTGGGCTGGTTATATTGTGCCAAAAATACAGCCATTTCTGCTGGTTCCCTGGGAGAGTCTAACCTTTTTCTGGGTTTTGTTACCACAGAATCCCTGAGCCACTGTTTCTGGTTCAGTTGTTAAGGAATGTGTAAGAACGTACACCTGGAAACCTCCACTCTTCAGGGGGAGATTTATTAGGTCTCTCTGCTGTGGAATGATCCCACTCTACTGACCATATTAGTGCCATAAATCCATAGAGAATCGTCCCTCTTTGGCAACAATGTGTGAAATGAATGTTTCTCTCTTTAGAGAAGCAGTTAGAAGGATTTGTAATGACCGAGATTTTGAAGGAAAGTAGTCCCGTCTGCTCAAGTTCCCAGGCTTTGCAACAGCAGAACCCCATGAATATCCTCATGTTGCTGTCAAATTGAGAGATTCAGGCAGTTCATGCCCAGAGTGGTACTTTCTTTGAGTTTCTCATCTTTCCTAGGTTATGCTCTAGGAAAATTCAGTCCCCAAATCCATAGCTGGTTTCTGGGGGCTCATAGACACCAGGTTAAAATTTCCACTCCGTAAAATAAAAGTAATAATTTCCCCCTTAGGTGGCCTGTTAATTGAGGTGACCAGATGTCACAGTCTATGCCTGTTGTCCAAGTAGACCTATTTTAAAGGTCCCCCTTTACTCTCAAAATGTTCCAGTTTGGCTGATAAAATGCAGGGTTGCCTACTAAGAGCAGACATTCCCCTGCTCAAACTCACGTACCCGTACTTGTCCTGTAGTACCCATCCAGCCTCTGCTTCATAGAGGAGCTGGGTTCCAGAGTGATATGTAAATTAAGCTTTCACCTTCTCTTGGTGATCCCCACACTCAGATCTAGAAAGCTCCTGGGACCAGAGACTACCCAGAGAACAATGTCACCTGCACAAACTCTCCCAAGATTCGACTTCTTAATTGCTGCCTTTGGATGCCATCTGAAGGGAGTGCTTCATCTGCATTTGATGTTGCTCTGGGTGCCTGTCTGGGGCCTAAGAAGTGCGGATGAGAAGAAATTGGAGAGGGAGAGTCCCCAAGAGGGTAGGACCATGCAAGGGTAGGGAAACAGGGGCAGGGGGGTGGGGGTGGAGAGGCCCTGCCTGTGGAACCCGAGGATGATGACTACCACCCACCTCTGGCATTTCCTTGGAAGACTGTATTCCTCGGACTCCAGGTTCTCCTGGCCGACAGTTGCCATGGCAACACAGTGTCTTAAGAACTTCTAATTACATCTGTCTGCTTCTCCTAGAACCATACGGAGCCACACATATGGTGACTTCATTTAGCGTGGAGTTTCTTGCTGCGTTTTAACCCTTATACATTCCACGGGCTGGAGAATAATTACCAGGATGTTAGAAACTTGACAGCTGCCTTGGAGCCACACTGCCCCGGAGTCCCAGGGCTTTGTTTGTGTTTTTAAAGTAGAGATTCACACTGGTCTCTGGGATCTCTCTGCTCCATTTTGTTCTAGTCAACCTTCACCTCCTTGCCATCTTCCCCCTTAAGCCCCGCCCATCTGTCACATGGTCTCAGCTCTCGGCTGGACATCACAGTTCCTTTCAAGATGCCCAGCACCTTGGAAAATAAAATGCTTGGGCACAGCAAAGGTCTAGCCCTTCTCTGGCCACTCCCATTTCAGTGTATTCCAGCCCACAGTAAAGTCAGCCTAGCAGATGAGCCAGAAGGGAGTGCTTGGAGACCCCCAGAACCTTCTGCACATGAGGGAGGGGTGGGATAAGGCAATGGCAATTTATTCTTTCTCGTGTCTAGGCAGACTGACCATCTTGCTTCCCTACTACTGCAGGACAATGTAGGAGCAGTGTGCCTGAGAAGCGTTAACACAAAATAATTGCCTTGGGTAATAGGCCCATTTTCACAATTTCTCTTGGCCCCTCTTACTTATCTTTGTCTCTGCTTCTCCCTTGTACAGGTCACCAAGGTGGCAGTCAGCTCTTTGTTGATCTCTACCCTACACTCTGAAGTCCACCCACTTTTGCCTTCCTGAGAAGTACCCTGCATTCCCACATTGTCTCCTCTTCCATTCTTTTTCCTTTTCCCATTCTCATTCCCTCAGCAGAACTGCTAGATTATACATTAATTGTGGACAAAGGAAATGACTGAAAGCCTTTTCCGTCCCCCATTGCTTTCCTATCCACATCACTCGCCCCCCCCCCACACACATACCCCAATGTCTTTCTGTTGGTCATAAACAATCTCTCATTAGGGAGATTACAGGCTGAATATTTATATCCTGGTGGAGAACGGTGGGGTCTTTAGGTTATTCCCCCTCTCCCCCCAAAAAACCCGATCCTGAAAGGAGGTAGCCCTAGGAGAGGAATTGGCCCAGGGGCTGTCTTTCCGCTCCTGCTCTAGGTCCTTAGGGCAGTGTGGCTCAGTTGCTCTTGGATACTTTAAGCAAAGGTTGATGGCATGGCACTGTGTACTATGCCTGGACCTGTGAAAGACTTTAGAACATAAGCCTTGTCCTCTAGGAACTTAGAGTTCAGCTGGGAAGACAAAGTCTGCATAATCAATTACATTTTTTAGAAAGTGATCAAATGAGTTTGTGCAGAGAAGAATGAAAATTTAGAGATGGAAGGAGGAGCTCATAACACTCAGAAGGGAAAGGTCACCGAGGATAGAGTTGTGTAACTTGGGCTGAGCCTTGAAGGACAGGAAAAATTCGTGTAATTCAGACAATAAATCAGACTTCCCAGATGGTGATTGTTTTTTTAGCTGGTCCTTTGGGACATTCTCTGCCCATTTGAAGGTTAGAGAGGCATCTAACAATACTTCACGGTGCTGACATTTTCAAAGGGTAATGAATTTTCATTTCAAAATGTAGGACCTCAGGAGCCCTGTACCCTTTATTTTAGTCTGCTACAGTTACCTGCTCTACTCACAGACACATCCTGAAGCTCCCTATAGCCAGAGGATCTCAGAAGTGAGGCTTACTGGAGGTGAGGAGGTCAAGGATCTTGAGGCCACATAAACAATGAAATCACCCAGGAGACAGGAAGAAGAATGAGTCACTGCCAAAGGCCTTGTTAAATACGGCCAAGTAGATATCAGTAGATGACAGTGTTAGGCATCTGAATCAGTGTCAGATCACATGAACCACCTTGGGAAACCACCTTGGTTAACTTCTGGTTAGTTTTAGCGGAAGCCGTTTGCAAATTGGGATCATGGAAAGGAGCTGAAGATGTGGGGACTGTTCTCCCGCTTGGGGAAGGTACCACTGTTCTCCACACCCTGGATTTCTTCCCCAGTATGTGATATCAGGAACTACCCAGGGTCTACCTAAATTCAGTAGAGCCCAGAGCAAAAGGGGTGAAGAGAACCTGTAGCTCTTAGCCTATGTCCATCTCTTAGGCCTTCCACCCAAGCAGGAATAAATCCTACATTCCACTCAAGTTCAAAGAATATGAATTGTGTTTGGTTCAGTGCTTGGGGAAGCTTGGAGAGGTGGAGGATTGGCTTGGGATGGAGTGCTGGGAATGTGTGGGGATGTTGGTGTGATGTGGCTGGCTCTATAGGGGACACTTTCAAAACGTTCTCTCAAAAACCTCTTGGAGCTGCCCTGGAGCTCCTCCCCCATCCTCTTAGTGGAGGGTGCTGGGATTTAGGTGTGTGGGTTTTTTTTTTTTTAAACTTTTAATCAACCATTTGCCTTGAACTACATGTGGAAATAATTAGAGCATGGATGCTGAGTAAATGTGAGCCCTGGCAGTCCCAGACATACTTCAGTGACAGGTTCTTGGCAGGAATGAAGAATTGTGAATCTCATGTGAATTTCCTTTAGCTATTCTCTCCCTTTTCTTCTTGCAAGGCAAACACAAATAGAATAAAAATGTCATTAATGGCATTCAAAGGGAGTAGAGGGTTTCAACCAGTCAACTAAGAGTGAAATCAGGCCACTCAGTTGGGGTCCCATTACTACTCCTCTGATTTCCTCTATCATGACCCAGGAGTGAATGAAAAAGACATTGCTTATGAAAATCCTTTGACTACAAACTCTACTTTAATTCCACCACTGAAAACCAGCAAATACCCTGAAATACTCACAGGAGGCTCTATATATAACCAGTCTCTAGTCTGGGCTTCTAGGTTAACTTCCTCAGGAGATTAAAATCTGAGACTGGAGAACATCTGAAATGGCAAATGTCTGTGTTTTCTAGCTAAGAGAATCTTAACAGTTCCAGGGACTTGGGCATCATCTACAGTTCTTTTATGGATGGGGAAACTGAGGCCCAGAGAAATTGGGCACCTTGCCCTAAGTCACACAGTATTGGAGGCAGAGAGAGGTATGTTCAGGGCCTCTCTCCAGGTTCCTGTGTAGGCTCTCCTTATGTAGGACCTCACCACCTCTGTCTGGTCTGGCTTCTGGTTCAGGTTTCGGCAGAAGTTTCAAAGTTGTTTTGTAGTTTTTTGTTTATTTTGTTTTGTTTTGTTTTGTTTGATGATTCATCCCAACATTTGCCAAATCATTTCTCCTACAGTGGCATTCCTCATCCATCTCTTGGAGTTCTCTAGACGTCCTGATTCTGCTCCCAGTTTTCTCAATGTGCCTGCTCTGCCTTCTTGGCTGCTTTGCCCTCAGAGTCCTCGTGACAGTCATACATGCTGCTCACTGCATGAGGAGGGAAAGGGGGCTGAAATCCAACCTGAGTGGCTTGCTGAGCCCTGTAACCTGGTCCAGGGTCACATCTGCTTCGATGGGAAGGCAACTTTTCTTTGCAGAAACCCCCCAGGTGGGCTGCTGGCAGCCTCTTCTTCCTGCTCCTTGGCCATCCTCAGCCCTCCATGCCCACCCTTGCTTCCTGAGCTCATTTGTTCCCTTGGCCCCATTTCTCACTCCTACCCAGATCATGTCCAGATGTGCTTCTCTAATCCTTTATTCTCAGCTGTCAGTGGGATGCTGTATTGTCCCCTTAGACTTAAGTCCATAACTGACTCATCCTCACCGACCCCTCCCCTACTCAGTCTCTGCCTCGTCTCTGATTCTGGAAGACTCGCTGCCAAACTTCAGCCTCTCAAAGCCAAGGATCTTGGCAGTTCCCTAGATTCTCACCTTCCTCTCTTCTATCTGGTTTGTTGCCAGATCTCTGTTCTTTATAATTTTCTCCTGAATTCCTCTCCTTTCTCTGTATCCACGCCACCACCATACATGAGACTTTCATCATTCCAGGCACTTTCTACGCGGTTTCCTTGGGCCCCCAATTCCGCCTCACCCACTTCCTCCTGTGTACCACTGCCAAACTAGTCTTAAGGCCCTCTTGCTCAAAAACCTACAGTTTTCCACCTAGATCCTACCATTTTAGAGGGCTCAGCTCATGTCCCCTCTCATCCATGAAGCCCCATCTCCTGGAGTCAGCAGCCCCTTTACTCAGGACTGCACTTTGATCTGTGTTTGTGAGTTTCATTGCCCCGACCAAGGTTAGAAACTCCTGAGAAGGTGGAGGCCACATCCTGCTCTCCTTTCAGGTTTGTTACATGGAGCTTGCATCACACTGGTCACAGGCTCTTATCATTCATGGGTTTTTTTAATAGGCATTTATCAAATATGCTCTCTAGTGGATTTGAATTACTTGCCCTGGTCTTTACTGAAGAAGACTGTAGGACTATCCCTACCCCCAACATTGCCCTTTAAAGTGGACAGGTCTTGGGCAGATGGTTGGAGAATGGAAAATGAATACCATGGTCAAACCTAACAAGCTAATTCAGGGCAAAAAGTGGTTTGGCTTAAGAGGTCCCACCAAGGAATTCTAAAGAAACTGAAGGGTACGATTGTACAACTAGGGGCCTTACCAAAAACACTTCTTAGGAAGACTGACAGGATATCTTGGAAACTCCCAGGAATCACTCTGAGAACCGTAGATGGATACCAGGGAGCCTGGTAGACCCTGTTAGTCAGAGTGGAGTCACTGATGTGCCTAAGTTGGGGAAACAGCGTGGCATTCCACAGAGACACCCCAGTGCATCACTGTGACCCATGCTGTGAGGGCATGAGAGCAGAAGCACCCTCCCCCTCCCCGGGTACTAGAATCAGAGGCTCCTCACTGCCAACAGGGATGAAACCTCAGACCTAATAGACCCATGTGGGATTTTTCTCAGTCCTGGGTGAAAGAACCTAACATATTTCCAACTCTGTGTTTACTAAATGCTGCTATATTTCTACTAGGACTAAACAAGGGCATCACAGAAAACGGAACTTAGCATTGTATAGAAACCAAGCATCTAGTCTGCCATGCTGGGGCTGGGCCATATCAAGAAAGACTTAAGTATATGGAGTGGGAGGCATTCCAGGGATGGTGAATGTGCCACTGGGAGAGTGAGGGAGCTTCCATAGGAGCAGTTTAGATCCTTGAGTCTGACAAGACAGACACAGAGAATGTGACAGAATCTGGAAGACAATGATTAAGGTAAACAACCTTGTCCCTTTGGAAATTTGAAAGTAGTAATTTCTAGACACACAATACATTATCACATAATGAGACAAAAATGTCAGGAACATGTTAATCCCATAAGCTGTGATAGAAGCTAAACATAGAAATTATACAAAGGGGCCCCCGGGTGGCTCAGTCAGTTAAGCATTTGCCTTCAGCTCAGGTCACGATCCCAGGCTCCTGGGATCAAGTCCCTCATGGGGTTCCTTGCTCAGCGGGAAGCCTGCTTCTCCCTCTGCCTGCTGCTCACCCTGCTCATGCTCTCTCTCAGACAAACGAATAAATAAGATCTTTTTAAAAAGAAGAAATTAATACAAAGGAGAATTAGGTGGTTCTTAAATGACAGGTCCATAATAGATTTTTTATTTTTTTAATCCTAAAGCTAATCCTCTTGGGGTGATACATCCCTTATTTTGATGTCACAAAGGCCAGCCACACTTTCCCCCAAATATCCTGAGTGCCACTGTCACCAGCTGCTGACATTGGCACTAACTTGGACCCTTCCTCCTGCCAGTGAAATTTAATGTAAAAATCATTTATCGTAGATTTTCTCAGGCAGGGCACTGTGGTGGGTGTGTCAGAAGCCGAAATGTGCAGACACTTTGAGTTCACTTGATAAGCTATACATGTATACAATATTAAAGAGCGTTCTAATAGACTAAAGGCCCCAAGACCTTCTTGTTTATGAAGAAAATAATAGGGTAGGTAGAAGTCAGATTTATTGTGAGATAATTAAGCTTTAGTTTCAGACCTTACTCACAAGGCCCCAAGCCCAATTTTGCATAATCATGTATTCCTTTCCTCAGGGAGGGCCCCTCAAGTTGTTTAAGCTTCAGGATCCCTTGAACCCAGATCTGGCCTTGGTGCATTCACCTTGAGGTGAGGGCCTGGTTGTGAGAACATACCGTCCCTGCAGATGCAGAGCTCCTGCCCCGTGCTTCAGAACAGCTGCTAGAAATTGCCTTCCACCTCTTTCCTTAGCGTAGGTGGGATGCAGCAAGATATTCCTTTTCAGAGCAAAAGGATCGGAGAGACTTGAGCAAGGTCACATGGCGCTCCAGCTAGAGATTTCAAGGTCCTGAAGAGGTTTGGCTCTCTCAAGCCTGTGCTACTGGGTTCCATTCCAGAATGCCTGAGAGCAGCCAGCGTTCCACCCTGTGCCCCACCCAGGCCTCCCCCAGGCTCTCCCCAGTTCTGTGAATTCCTTTGTCCCAAGCTCCATGGTGCTCAATGTATCCGAGGGGCCCTGGTGTTCCTGTGAAGTTTCCATGACTAATTCTGGCAAAGCAAGGAGAGCCTTTCTCACGTCAACAAAGCCGCTCTGTCACAAAATAGTGGCCAGTGGAGCCAAAATTCCACCTTGGCGCAAGTAGGGCTTTTTTTTTTTTTTTCCAAAAAGAAAGTTGGGAAGGAGGAAAGGGATGGGGGTTTCAGAGCTGACCCAGTTCGCTTTAGTGAAATGATGATCTATTAGGCTGACAGTTTTATGGTTTTGCTTACAAGCTTCCTCCCCTGCCAAAGCACACTGTTCTTCCAGAAACTGTTTGACTTCAGAAGACTTTTTTTTTTTTCCTAAACATTCAAAGTGTAGTTTGCGTTCAGATATAATGCTGGTCCGCCAGGCGACTCAGACGCACCATCATCTTTTCTGGCGGTTTTGCAAATAACTTGCTTTGGACTTTGTTCGCAAAGTATCTTTTTAAATTGCAAAACTAATTTGTTTTTTTAGACCTTGTACCCACAGCAACACCTTTTCTAGCTTTGATTTGTAATGAGGCAAAGTGGTTTATGGAAAGAGGGCTGGAATTAAAGTCTGGAGACCTTAGGCCAGGACCCAGCTCTGCAGCTGTGAGGGCTTGGACCAGTCACAGGTAGCCCCGAGCCCCAGTTTCTTCTTCGTCGTTGGATGTTGAGTCTGGAAGTGCCTTAGAGGTAATCCCTGCCTGCCTATCCTAAAGGGTTTTGAGAATTAAAAATGATAGGGAAAATTACAGACTAGTTGAAATTGCTGTGCTAGTATGAAGTATTATTATCATGTAATGGCTAACAGTTGCTCAGAGAGCAAGGTTTTCACCTAGTGAAAGTTAGCAATGTTCCCAGTCAGTCTTTCACCAAGGGGACTACACAGAAGCAGGTCAGGGCTATGATGCAGAAAGTCAAAGCTAGAAATCCAATGTTTCTCTACTTGGAGCAAGTATTCTGTTGACTTTTATCAACATATCAGTGTCCACACTTTCAGAACGTGCCCCCCCTCCCCAGCCCCATTCAGTCCATCACGTTTTCATAGGTACTCTCAGACTTGGGAGTGTGTACACCTGTGACCTCCCATTCCTAGAGCAAATTCATATGCCAATGTGGTTATCTAGTCATAGATGAGATTCTCATATAGCCTTGGGACCTAATTCCTAAAGGAACTGCCTTGTGCTCTGTGGCCTCTCACTGTGCCAGCCCTTGTAGCTATCCCCTCTGCTCACAGCTCCCTTCCTTGACTTGTCCCTGAGGTTCCGGAGTCAAGCTGACCTGCCTTCCAGTCCTGACTCAGCTCTCCCTCATTATGTGGCCTCTGTATGTCACAGAGCTTTTCTGACTCTTGAATTCCTCCCCATCTGTTAGATGGGACTAAAACTATGGAAACTTGTACAGACGTTGTGAGGACAGAGATCACTATGAAGAGTCTCACTCAGTTGTTGGTTCTCTAATTAATATTAGCATTGGACCTTAGGCCCTTGTCACCCCCGCTAGATCATGACCTTCCACCTGGCAGATTCCCCTGCCTCCAGCCTCTTTCCATCCAGGCTGCCCTGCACTTTGAGTCAGAATTTCTGAGGTGGAAGGGACCAGACACAAATTAATATTCCAAAGCACCACATTCACCTGCTGCCCTGCCTCTTTTCTGGGTCACTCACCACACCTCTCCCCAAAAGACAGCCATCGATTGCCCTGTCCCGGGAGCCTGTTTATGCCATATGTGTCTCCTCTCAAGATGTTCTTCCCCTCTGCTCAGCAGAGGGGTAGGGCCACACACCACACTAATGGACTTTCTAGGAGCCTCAGGGGTGCTCCTGAAAACCTCTTGCCCCAGAAGAGAGGGCTTGAAGGGCTTTCTATGGTACAAAGAGGCCCCCTCTAGGTAGAAAATTGTCTTTGTTTTCTGCATGAAAGCACGCCTGTGAATGGGAAGAACTGGGGAGGATGGAAGGCTTCAGGTAGAACCTTCTTGCCCAAGTAGGCAAATATCCCATTCTTTGTACCTGCTGCCTGTGGCTGTAGGGTGCTCACCCCACCCTGCTCTCCCACGTCCTGCCCCATAGCTCCCCGGCTGGGAGGCTGTAGCTGCTGGAGCCAAGGCTGCATCTCTGCATTGCGGCGGCGTGTTCTGCAAGACAAAGAGGGAGATTGCCACCTATTGACAGATGTGCCACCTGCAAAGAGGAATGCCTGTGTGACTAGCACGGCCCCCCTTTCTCTCTGGTCTTGACCGGGCAAGGAGGCCGATGGTTAGCCCTTGGTTTTTTCCATTCAGTCAGTCCTCCCCCTCTCAGTGTTATCATTTCAGGGTAACAGCAGCTGGGTGGGGGACATGACAGCCAAGGTGGGAACAGCACTCAGCCGGGAAATTGTCTGAGAGGCAGTAACCATGGCAGCTCTCAGCTACGTGGCAGGCACACTACTGCAGGCCATATCTCTCCTTTACTGCTCCCACAGCCCTCATGGGGATGAGAGGTCCCATTTCACAAATAAGGAAACTGAGGTCTAAAGGAAGTACCTTGCCCATGGTGGTGGCAAGGAAGGAGCAGAGGTGGGATGTGAGAATTCAAATCTAGCTCTCTGACGCACTTGTAAGTGCTTTCTTACATTTGCTAATTATGCAAGTCACATTGTTATCAGAATCTCCTTAACCTTAAATTTTCTAGCTGTGAAAGTCAATCAAATATAAAGGAATTGCTTTCCCTTTGGTTGGGTAGGAGTTCAGCTTTGTCATGTTCTAGTTATTTAACCTCTAAGGCTCAGTTCCCTCATTTATGAAATGGGGAACCTTATGATGTCTAACTCATGGTGTTATCCTAGGGCTTAAGTGAGATAATGTGTAATCCAAATAAGCCTGCAAAATGCCAGGTATTGATAAATGGGAACTTACTCATGTGTTGTCTGAAGTTTCAGGTTGGAATCCTAGCTCCTCTCAGCTTTAGCTCTGGGACCTTTGGGCAAGTCACTTGACCTTTCTGATCTTCAGCTCCCTCTCCTATAAAATAAGGTTAATAATAGACATGTTCTTGCAGGGTTGTTCATTCAGTGAGATGAAATCGTATGTGTGAAAACAGTTTGTAAATTTGAACTGGACTGTTCAAATATGAGGCTTTATATTTTAAATAGAAAGTATCAGTCTCTTCAAATGATTTTGGAGAACTATTTCTGAAAAAAAAATGACTAAGTTTGAATTCAACTTGGAAGTAAAAGCTTTTCTCTTTAATATTCACTAAAAGCAGCAACAGAAGGTAAAAGGAGCTCTGTGCGTGTCGCAGGCTATTCTGCAGGAAGCTGCTTGCTTTTCAGTTTATGATGCCCTTCCAAATACACTGTTTTATCTTCACAAGGCAGGGCTGGTGTTTACCCCTATTTTACAGATGAGGAAAGTGAGGTTCAAATAATTAAAGCGACTAGTTACAGACCTACAGCCGAGTGTAAAAGGTCTGTCCGAGGAGCTGTATACTGGTGTCTTGAGTGCAGGCCTATGTCAGGGCATGCCTTTTTATGAATTTATTTGTCCGTATCTCTTGGTTAGAGTGTTGTTTCATGAAGGAGCGAGAAGGTGGTCTTATCTGAGATTTTTTTACACTGGTCAGCGATAGCCTTTTCCTCTTCCTTTTTAGAGCTGCTTTCCCTTCCCAGGCACAGTTAGGGCCTGCCCGGAGAATAGGCCTGATTTTATTTATCTCTACTCCCGGTTTAGGAAACAACAGCTCTCCAGTCATCCCAGCAGTCTGGGAATTACTTCCTCTTTTCTTCCCTGCTTGCCAGCTTTATTGAATTCGCCTTAGCAACATCCAAAAAAGAATGGGTTTAGCAAAAGCCTATGAACCAATGAAATGTGAGCATGGCGCAAGTTCCTGGACCAATGGGATCCCTGCAAGACAGGCAAGATGGCCGAGGGGAGACAATAATAACCTGGAGTTTGCAAAGCAGCCTCCAGGTGGCAGCAGACCAGCTGTATTGGGCACAGCCCTCGGCTCTCAATATCTACTTTGGTTTTTGTTTTCTTTGACCTCTTAGATATGAAACATTTACCGACCACAAGAATTTTAGTATTACGAGCTTTGTGAGTGTGAGTTGCATGGTCTGAAGGGTGGAATCTGAGGTTCTCCCTCTGCCTTTACTGACGCCTCCCTCAGCTCCTGCCATCTTTGTTGGTTTTGTCATAGTCATTGCTACCCCAGGGGTCGGGAGGCCTGTGGTGACTGCCTGCTCAGCAGTCAGACAGAGGCTGGAGGAATCACATTCTCCTTTGTTCAACCACCACTGCTGCTGGCCTGCCTGACAAATGAGGTGGGGCTGCTTCTTAGCCACCGATTAATGTGAGAAGGAATGTGTCACCGACAGATTAGTGCCTACAGACACTCTCATTTTCAGTGGCATAGACTGGGACCATTCCCTGCCTGCAGGTTCTGCTGAGCACGTCTGAACAGGAATGTGTGACCACAAGTGGTTTGAGGATACTTCTGTCTGTCGGCTGGGTTGGCCCTTTTGGTCTTGAAGCCAGAGGCAGATATGGACAGGGGCTGAATAAGACCATACTGAATAATAGCAAATCCACATTCCCAATGGTTTAGCTGTCTTTCTTTTGCCTTTTGAAAGAATATGACCTTGAACACTACTCAGTGAAATTTTGGTCCTTCAGATATCGGTATTTCTCTCACATGTCTCTATTTCTGTCTAGTTTACTCTTCTCATCCTTTAGGAATTAGTTAAGGCATCCTCTCTCCAGAAAGCCTCATTTGATTCTTGCCCTCCTTCTCCCCTCTGACTCCTGGTGTTCCTGTTCCTGCACTTTCATGTTTCTAAGTGTCTGTTTGGGAGCTTCCTCAGGGAGACATGGAGCTTCTGAGGACAGAGACTGCCTTTATGGCTCTTTAGTGTTCACATAGAAGGGGTGTTCAGTAACCATTTCTAAAAGAAAGGAAGCACATAAGAAAGCGTCTCTTGCTCTTTGAGAAACAATCTGAGGGACTTTGAGGTATTGGCCCTAGGCTGGAGCAGTGCCAGCAAGTCTGGGGCTGGCTCTTGGGGATGGCTTCTAGCTGTTTCAGGACCCTCCAACAACCCTGAGCTGCAACTCCAGACCATGACCTAAGTGTGGAAATTAACTGCCATTATCACTGGCTTACACCCTGACAGTCTAATCTCCGTGACAATGGTTTCCTTTATGATTTTGTGTTTCAGGAAGAACTAAGGAGCAAATCCAAGATCTGTGCCAATGTGTTTTGTGGAGCCGGCCGGGAATGTGCAGTCACAGAGAAGGGAGAGCCCACCTGCCTCTGCATTGAGGTAAGTCCTGAGCTCAGGAGCCAAAGGACAATAGCCAAGGTCAAATGGCGACCTTGCTGGAGCCACTAGTCAGCACAGCAGAGCCAACAGTTTCATCGCCTTTATAAAAGCATACCGTGTCTATCTGAAGGACAAGGGATCTTGATTCCAGAAGTTAGAAACCAGATGCAAATGCAGGGATATTCTTTCTTTTTTGAAAAGATGTTTCGTTTTATAAGATTTTTAAGTCAAAATTTTAATAATGCTTTATATAAGTCATGTAATACATTTGTATAAACATAAAATTAATCATCTTCCCAATAACCCTCAAATCCAATTAGTCTGAGATGACCAGTGTTCACAGTTTGATATATATTATTCCACTTGCTTTTCTATGCCCCTATAAACATACAGGGTTCCCCTCCTCATTTTATACAAAATGGGATCATAATAAATATTTTGTAATGGCATATTTATGCAGTAATTTTCCCATAGGTGGACATTAGGTTGTTTCCTGAGTTGTTTGCTACTGGAAACAATAACACCCTTGAGCAAATATCCTTACATGCTGCAGCCTTTATTTCTATAGGATTGATTCCCACTAGGGCTTGCCAAGTCAAAGGATATGCATATTCTTAGAAAACTACTAGATGAAATGAAGTTGTTTTTTTTTTTAGGGTTTTCATTTATTTGTTTTTAATGAGGTTTAAAAAAGCAATGTGAGCTTTTGAGGACTACTTTTGTAATAAGCAGGATTCTTTTTTTTTTTTTTTAAGATTTTATTTGCTTATTTGACAGGCAGAGATCATAAGTAGGCAGAGAGGCAGGCAGAGAGACAGAGGGGAAAGCAGGCTCCCTGCTGAGTAGAGAGCCCAATGCAGGGCTCAATCCCAGGACCCTGGGATCAGGACCTGAGCCGAAGGCAGAGGCTTTAACCCACTGAGCCACCCAGGCGCCCCTGTAAGCAGGATTATGACAAGTTCTCACTCTTCAGACAAACATAAATCCCTTCCTTCCCCTTTCTGTCAAACCAACACAAGCCTAGAAATATATTTGCCTTTCTGCAAAAAAATACACCTAATTTAGTCCCCAGGTGAAGGATCTGATTCATTGTCTCAGAAAGGAAGTCCCCCAACTTAGAAACGTGATAGCCAGATCCACTGGGAACCCTAGGAGGCCCTCCTCAGAATGTAGCTGGCCATGGTGTGGTGATGTGAACCTGTACTTAGAGTCAGGAAACCTGATTTCTAGTCTCACCTGGACCACATATATTTGTGTGATTTCGAACAAGTTAGTTGCCACTGGATGCTGCGAAGACAAGAGACCGTGTTTGCCCAGCATGTAGAATATTTAGTAAGAACTCCCTAATAATTATATTGGTTAGTTTGTCGTCTCAAACTTTGGTATTTTCATCTAAAATTGGAGAGGCAGGGCTGCCTTCCAGCTCCAGTGTTCTGTGTTTCTTCTTCCCGCATCTGCTCTTTCTGGCTTTGGTGCCTTCATTAGGGCTGAGCTGAACTTGCTTGCCCCTTACCACCTTTCAAAATCCACAGAAGTCTAAAGAAACCCAGCTTGCCTGTGACCCTGGCCCTTTAAATAGCCAATGTAGAGCCAAGTTGCCAAGTGAACTTGAGTCCATTTCCCTGTCCATAATGATTTTCTGCAGTACTTCACAGAGACCCAGCGTCCCCAGCCTTACCTCACAACAGCCCTTGCAAGATTAAGAGGGAAACAAAATGGCCCCCAAATACCACACAAAGCAAGAGAACAAAGATCCTTCTAGTTAAATCCCCAAAGAACTGAAGCATTGGGGTGTGTGTGTGTGTGCGTGTGTTCGCACACATGCCTGTCTTTGCACCTGCCTGTCAGTTTCCACATCCTCCATTCTCAGCTCTGGCTCTTGTGTCATAGAATGTTGGTGTTTTAAGGGATCTGAGATCATCCAAAGACATCGAGTGACTTTCCCCAGAGAAGCAGAGTGTCCAGATTCCTGGCTTCTAATAAAATGCCCTTTCTGCTGATTCAAAAGGGTCAGGGTTGTCCATTCCTTCACTGAATAGAGGAGATGGCCATGAACCGGGATCAGCACGGGGGGCTATGCGGGGCTGCAAGGTGAGGGGGTGCCTCCAGCGCTGAGTGGGATGGAGTCACTGATGGCCAGAGCTGAGGCTTCCTCCCAGATGTACCCACAGGCTGCACGTGTGTGCATGTGCGTGCTTGCATGCATGGGTTGGCACCTTGACTGCACAGACTTCCTCCTCGGGTCTGTTTCAGCAATGCAAACCTCACAAGAGGCCTGTGTGCGGGAGCAACAGCAAGACCTACCTCAACCACTGTGAGCTGCATCGAGACGCCTGCCTCACTGGGTCTAAAATCCAGGTGGATTATGATGGACACTGCAAAGGTAAGGAGTGCTGTTACCACCATCTCCCAGGTCCAGCAGAGGAGCCAGGGGATGTGGGAGTGTGGCCTGGCTTCCCACACTGCTTTCCACTGGGGTCATGGACACTACCCAGCTACTTGGAGATGCGTCCTCTTGGTGCTCATGAGCCTGCTGGCTTTGCCCTGGGTACTGGCTTTGTGCAGGGTTTCCTGCATCAACCTCCCAGGGGAGCGTCCAGTACTGTCTGCAGTGGGTAGGGAACCACATCAATAATCAACAGTAATAAGGAAGTGTTTAAACAAACTCTATGCCTTTTTAAAAAGCAGGCAAATTTCACTTTTTATTTATTTTTTAAAGATTTATTTATTTATTTTAGAGAGCGAGTACAGTGGGGTGGGGGCAAAGGGAAAGGGAGAAAAAGAAGATCAAGCAGACCTCACACTGAGCACAGAGCCCCACGCAGGGCTCCATCTCATGACTGTGATATCACGACCTGAGCCAAAACAAAGACTCAGATGCTTAGCTGACTGAAGCACCCGGGCACCCTGAATTTCACCTTTTAAATTTGGGCACCTCTCAGCCCTGGTATATGTATTTCCTCTATTTTGTACTCAAACCATTGCCATTAAGATAAGAGGGAGAGGGTCCCAAGCTCATTGCTAATTAGACACCAGCACCCTGCCACGCCACAGCCCCACTCAGCCCCTCCCAGCCTTGAACTGCTCTGGTGAAACAGGAAACTGTTTCCATGTGTAGGTCTCCACTCCTCTTCCCTTTATATAATGATTCTATGGGAATTCTCAAAGTCCCAGCAACCCATCCCTACCCCTCAACCTGAAAGGAGGAGGTACGAGACCAGGAGGGCAACTCAGTAGCCCTCAGTAGGTCAAAGCAAGGGAGATCTCCATACTTGGGCCCTAGAAGAAGGAAGGGAGACAGGGATCCAGGACAAAATGATGAAAAGATTTTAAGTGGTCCCCTTAACATGGGATGATTTTTAATCTGAGTGATACACGGAAGTGTTCTTTGGTCCTCCCTTGGCCTTACGCATTTTCTCATTTTGTCTTGCAGAGAAGAAATCCATAAGTCCATCTGCCAGCCCAGGTGAGAGCCTGTTTTTTCTCCAGGTGCCGTTTTGGGAAGAAATTCTTTTTGTGATGGAATTTTGTGTTTCACATTCCCTGCTGAAGGTCACAAGATCTGTGTGTCAGAACTTGTGACCCAGAACTGGTCATTCCTCAACACAGCTCAGAAAAGCTGCAAAACTGCCTGTGTGTGTGTGTGTGTGTGTGTGTGTGTGTGTGTGTGTACGCGCGCGACATTTGAAGCAGCTGGTTGGGTCCGAATGTTGGCTTGTGTTTTCCGTTTTTGCTGAGTAGTGACTGAATTAAAAGGACAGGAAAGCCACTGAATCTTTCCTTCAATGCTCTGTAACATAGGCTGATGTCATAGAAGACACAGAATCAGAAGGCACAGCTTTTTTTGAAAGGAAATAATGGAAATGCCAGTAGGACTTTTTCCGTGGTTTTCTATGAATTGAAATTAAAATTTCATCAGTACAGTTACAGAACCTTTATCACATGCTTTTCCTTAGATCTTTACAATAATCTTGGGAGGCAGACCTTATTGTAATGACCTCATTGTAAAGACTTCATAGATGATGAAATCGAGGCTCAGGTTAAGTGAATTTCCTTGTATTACACAGCTTGGAAGTGGCAGCCCAGATTTCCATTCCCCTGGCTCAGGGCCCTTAGCACATCCCAGTGTGTGTTATCTTCCAGGAATTTCCTCTTGCCAAGGCTCTCCCTCCCCTGTCCGTCTCCCATCTACCCAACCGGTATTGCCAAATGCACCTGGTATTGCCATGTATCTTGGAACAGCTATCCAGGGTTTCACTGTGGCCCTTTCTTGACCTTGTTTTCTGTGGTTTAGAATAAAGGGTAGTGCAGATAGAATAAAATTTTAAGTGGGAGAGTTTTGATAAACCCAGTTGTTAAGAGGAAAAAGCTATAGAGAGAGAATTTAAGATCTGGTGGCATGAAAAATTATAACGTGCTCCTTCATTCTCTTATCAGTTCAGCTCATCTTTGAGCTGAGAGAGCTGTTTATTGATTGATTGATTTTCCCCCCTCAGCTTCCTAAAGTTAATGAAAATGTCCTTTATTTTTCTGCTGATGTTTTTCTCACCTAAGCAACATCGTCTCTCTGTTTCAATATTCTCAATTCTTTTAAGTGTTTTAGAAACATAAGCTTGAATCCTGGTTTAGTCACTTTCCAGTTATCTACCCTGGGTTGACATCTATAAAATGTGTGTGATAATTCTGTGTCCCTCGAACACCATGAAAATTCAATGAGATGTTGCATGCAGGGCCCCCAGCACAGAACCTCCCATGTAGTGGATGCTGGGTGACGTTGGGGTCCTCACCGCTCAGCTGACCTCCCTCCCCTTTCCTGCAGTCGTTTGCTATCAGTCCAACCGCGATGAGCTTCGGCGTCGCATCATCCAGTGGCTGGAAGCAGAGATTATTCCAGATGGCTGGTTCTCTAAAGGCAGCAACTACAGTGAAATCCTAGACAAGTACTTTAAGGTAATCCAGAGTTGGGGTCAAAGACTCTTCAGCCCCAGACAAAGGGAGACTTCCTCTCTCATTGCCTGATCACATCTTCCCATGATCCCATGAAGCTATGATGGTTGCTTTCTGACGAGTTTGATAAGTAAGATTCCAGCAGTAGAGGCTTTGGGATCTACTGCTCATGTATATGGCCAGGCTGTATCCCCCTGCCCTGTATGTATCCCTCTACCCTCTACCTCACAGAGCTCGCTGTTGATACAATATACCTTCTGACCTCACCCAGACCCAGGCATTTCCTACCCAGTTTGACATTTCTCTAAATCCTTAACTTGATCGTCCTGTAGAGCTCCTCAGTGTCTGAGAAGAGTCCACAGACCGGCATTCCATGGGTCCAGGATTCTTTGCGAATCTACATATTGCTTGTCCCATCGCTTAGTTTAAGAGACAATTTGTTCCAATGGGAGACAGGAGAGATGCTTCCTTGAAAAAGGTCAGAATTAGTAGTTAGTGATAAGTAGGGCTCCCATGGCTTGGAGATTTTTCAGAGAGCCTGAGACATTATGAAAGAAGCAGTTAAAGACACTCTTCCAACTAATTGACAAGAGCACAGACACACACATATGTACAGCACACCAGAGATAAATACCACAAGCAGAAGCATGCACACCACACACACACACATCCCACATACAGAGATGCACACCCCACACAGACACAGCCTCCTCACAGACACACATTCACATGCCCACTCTGCCACCTAAGCAGAAAGTCCCCTGTACTGACAAGCACATATCTCTAGGTAGATGCCGCCAGGTGGACATGTTCTCACGTGTCTCCAGAGCCTGAGTCCAACCAGCCTGGACTCAGAAGCAATCCCAGGTACATGAGGGACTTCTTGGTGGCTCTGTGGCCACCACGTGTGGTCAAAACCAGCCTAGTCTGCGGAGTCCTCTTCCTAACTGACTTTATGGACCCCACAGATGGAGAAATACTGGATTGCGTATTTGGTCATTTAAGACTTCGCTTGTGTTTCTTTCTTCAGCGAGTTGTCTCTCCTGTGGCAAAAAGTATGTCTCTCTGGGTTCCAAGTGTTTGAGATCACACCTGGCTGAGAAGGCACAGCCCTTCTCAGTCTATCCTCTGTCTCAATCCGCCAGCATTACAAGGCCCTTGGGGCAAAGGGTAGTGCCTCATCTCCAGAGAAACACATGATTGTGCAAAGACAGGACAGTCACACAGGAACAGAAAGTAACTTGAGGGAAATGATTTTTTAGAAGCTGAGTGAGCAACACCTGCCAGGTCGTTGTATGCAGTGACTTGGCCATGGCCGCGAAGGCCTAGGAGACCCAGAACACTCTTTCCAAAGGGCCTCTTGGGACCTTGTAGTCATTCCTAGTGGCCCCTTTGTGTCCATCAATGGCACCTGCTATTAATTTGATTCCCGAGCACCTGGGTCCCGTACCGCCCACCCCCAACACCTCTCTACCTGCTCTGGCAGTAACTTCTCCAGTAGGCTCCCCCGGAGACCCCTTGAGAAAGTAGCTTCCTCTAGGGCATTCTCCCTCCTGACCACGAAAGCTTGATCATGACTGACACACACAACAAGGCTTGCTTTTCCCAGATACTCTGGCAGTGTTCTCTGAGAAAATAGAGGATTCAGTTTCTACTTTTTGATGGTAATAGCCATCTAATAAGAGTCCTATGTGGTGCAGTCTTCAAAGGGACATGCCTCCCACTAGGCACATAACTACCTATTGGTGAGAGAGTGGATATCTCACAGAAACGGTTTCTGAACCAGGAACTGCCCTCCAGCCCAGCTGGTATTCCTAACATCAAAATTAGTTGAAAAGAAAATCTAATGAGAATTTGGTTAAGACCAAAACCAGACTCTCACTTCACCTAGTGATTCATTCATGATTTCTCCAGTGAAAGTGAACAGACCCAGGTAGAGAGAGCCAGTCATGGCCACGTCATAGACACACGGGGGACTCCTGATGGCAGACCCCTGGTGACCAGGGCCACAGCTGAAGCCAGACTTCTTACCTCCGTTACCCAGGTATCATCACCACATCACCACAGCAGCTGTGTGTGAGCGAATGCCTGTCCTAGCCCATCCTCTGAACGTTCTCCAAACTTAGCAATAAGCCCCAGACATGGGTTTTGTATCACACACCTTCCTGCCTTCCTACAACCCTGGAATTACACAGAAGAAAAGGGTGCTACCTCAAGTATACATAGAGCTGGGAGAGACAGGCACACAAGGTACTGTGCCTTCTGTCACTGCTTGGCTGAACAGAGGCCGAGTGAATTAGGTTGGTTCATGGTCCAAGATCACGGCCGCTGAGGCAGGCCCCCAGGCAGTCCAGGCTACTTCTGGGGCAGGTACTGGACCTCTGTTTTCCTATGGATCCACATGCAGAGCTGGCCTGGGAGGCTGTTTGGTCCTCCTGAGATGAGCATGCAAGCTGGCTGGGCTCTTCCCTCAGCTCTAGGCCTGGATTCTAGCCCTGCTGAACTTGCAGTGTGGGCACTTAGCACTGCCTTTTGGAAGCTGCCTGGGCCATAGTGGCAGGTTCCTGGTGCCCCCAGGGGCCATGTGGCGCCGGGTCTGCCTCCATGGCTGTGCGACTCCTGGTCAGGCTCACTCTCTTCTAAGGCTGTGATGCTGTTGGGGTCTGTGAGGGCTGCTTCTGTCTGTCCAGCACTGGGAACATTTGGATTCAAGAATGTTCTGCACTGCTAAGAATAACCCCTGGCCAACTTTATTTCTTTTCTCTCCATTAATCAAGCCTTCACAAGGTGAAAGGCAGTTTCCTCAGGGTGGATGTATAGGAACTAGAGAACATCTGAGACCTGTTGCTGGGAATGGAGACAAGAATGATGAAAAGGCATTAAGCAAGAGCTGGCATGCTTTGTTTTAGACACACCTAGCATTATACATAGTGTGGAAAGATTTACGACCTTAGAGTAGAATGTATGTGACACATGACAGTCATGGAAGGAGAGACCCTTCTATCTGAGAGCCTGGACAGACATTTCTTCCAGAAGCCCTTATACCATCTGGGGAGCCACCTTGAAAGTAACATGGGAATGCTGAGTATTTCCGAAGGCAGCAGGACAAGGCAGCCTAGGGGAAAAGAATTTTCAAAAACAATTTCCCCCCACCGGAACTATTTAGGAGAGCAGCAATATCAACTTAGAATTTGATAAGACCTTGACCTCGGCACCCTCCTCCTGCATGGGGGCATGAGCATGTTTAATGGTCCCAAATGGCTATGGTTTAGGTTTAGCATCTTGCCAAAGAGGGGTAATACCTGAGCTCACTGTACCCTCACCTAGTGCTTGTGGGATGTCAGCTGGGTCACGAGGACAGCCTGCGCTCTGTAAGCCAAGGACCTTGCACACATCTGCATGGGGCCCCCAGCCCAGAGCAGAGGGGAGGGGGGGTTTGCGCCACCTCTGCCTGCAGGTTATCAATTCAGGACCTTTACTTTTGACTTCTCACTGATGTGCTTGTTAGGGGTACTGGTGTGAATGTTAGGCTTGAGAGCATGCCAGGGAAATCAAGCAGCAAGGAGTAGTCTTGTGACTCCCAGAGTGAGTTCGTAGGGTCACCTGCATTGCTGTTCCCAAGCAGCTGGTTAGAAATACACAGCCTGGACTCTGCCACAGATTCTGATTCAGAACATTGTTGTTACATGTCCACTGAAGTTTGAGGACAGGGTATGGTGGCTTCCTGAACCCAGATGTTCCCTGGAGAATGTCTGCAGGACAGTGTTAGGGATGAGGCCGCAGAGCACCCTCAAGCACCCTAGGCCGCTTGGGCAAACACAGGCCTGTGTCCCAGCTGCTGTTCTGAGCAGGGTCTGGGTTTGAAAGGTCCTCAGTGGCCTCTGCCCACACATCTCCACTCTCTCATCTTAGGGTACAGGTGCCATCTCACATCTCCAAGCCTGTGTTGCTGGAGCTGTGAGGCCAGGGCAGGGTTGGGATGAGCAGGATGAACCAAAGATGGGTCGAGCTGAATGGGAGACATTCATACAAAGTGTTCCTAAAAGAGTTCTTCCCCTTTCTAGAACGTCGATAATGGTGACTCTCGCTTGGACTCCAGCGAATTACTGAAATTTGTGGAGCAGAATGAAACTGCCATCAACATCACCACGTATGCAGACCAGGAGAACAACAAACTGCTTAGGTGAGTGGAGTTGAGGGCTCAGGAGGTGGTCCACCAGGCAAAGGCTGGATAGGAACAGGAATTTGAACCCCTTCCTACCTGCAAGGAGCTGCCAGGGCAAATGAAAAGTAAAAAGCAAAATAGGGATTCTATCCTGGCCTATTTTGTGAACATTATGAACTAATATGTTGAGCACCCCTGGTATCTGATCAAGTAGTTAGTTTTTGGCCAGAACTTGCAAGCAATAGAATGTAATCTTAAATTATCAAGGTCGTAACAGAGCAAAAGTGTTCCTGAGTATCGTGCGTAATGTTTTAATGGTTAATTTTCGAAAGGAATTACATTTACTGTATTATTTAACCACAAGTCTAAAATAGCTTTAGTTCTGACTTAAGATAATTGATGCTATTTCACATAGAGAACCCTAATTGTCACAAATGAGAATGTGTCCCTGTCCTTTTCTGAGTAAATATTAATCAAAATTAACCCCTAAGAAACTTCCAGTGTGGTTCCAATACATCAGCGAGAATTAAAAATAGGAACAGCACCTCTTTTATTCAGAAGAAATCAAAAGCATGAAGCCCAGATTCTAGAATGATTCTTTCTTAGCAGTCCATGACCTTATAGTATAATACCTGGAAATTCTTCAGATTTTGATAACTTGAAATTAGATAATATTTTACAAGTTCAATGTTTGATCTTCCTAACATCCCAGTGAAGGAGGGCTCCCTGTCCTCGTTTTACAGATGAGAAAACAGGCTCAGAAAAGTTGAAGAGCTAGCTCAAGGCCATTTGGGTAGGAAGTGATTGAACCAGGGCTCAAATCCAGGCCAAGGGGAGCATGAGGGAACTGGAGTTCCATAAAACTTTTCTGAACATACGTTTATCTTTCTAGAGTAGTGATGGTGATGATGCCTACTTGAACTCTGTGGCACACTCCATTCCTGTCATCTATTCATCTCCCTTCTGTTTGGATTTCCCTAGTTGGGCTGACCTAACCAATACTGTGGGAAAGGCAATTGCTTATGGAAGGTGCTGCATAGGCAGTGAGAACATTTGTCAGTCAAAGCGGACAAAGCCTTTCAGCAAACTTTAGTCTTCTTGGGCAGAACATTTGAACCGTGTGAATGATCTGACAAGTATAACAAAATAAATGTTAGATGCTCACAGGAGCCAGGATGGATGATGCTTTTGGGTAGGCAGTGCAGAAAGTTCTTCAGTTAACAGTCGCCCCCTTGGCCTCCTCTGGAGGCCCCAGGTGTATGTGATCCCGATGTTTAGTTCCTTTCTGTGGGAGTGAAGCTGAGGTCTTGCTGACACATTTCTCCTGTGCCTTGTTCCAGAGGACTCTGTGTTGATGCTCTCATCGAACTGTCTGATGAAAATGCTGACTGGAAACTCAGCTTCCAAGAGTTCCTCAAGTGCCTCAACCCGACCTTCAATCCTCCAGAGAAGAGTATGCTTCACCTAAGAAATATGAAGCTGTAGGGAATGGGGCCTTTGGGGAGGGCCAAGAGAGAGAGACTTGATGGAATTTTGCAGAGCTTGCTAAGAAAATTCCCTCCCACAATTTTAGACCGGGCCCTAGCCCATCATCAACATGCTGGGCTTGGGGTCCAAAAATCTTTGGATCGATGACGTCATTCACCCAGATATGTTGCCTCTGAAGGATAAGCAGAAGCACATCTTGTCTGGGAAAGGGGTAAAGTGCACAGAGAGTAGCCAGCATGTCCTGTTCCATCCTCACCCTAAACCGTTGCCTCTTATTTCTGGCCCCAACAGAGTGTGCCCTGGAGGATGAGACCTACGCAGACGGAGCAGAGACCGAGGTGGACTGTAACCGTTGCGTCTGTGCCTGCGGAAACTGGGTCTGCACAGCCATGACCTGTGACGGTGAGCTGTCCCTTAAGCAGAAGGAAGGCATGGCGGGGAGGGAGCTCCCTTTGTGAACTCAACATAGGAGAAATCAGGGTGAGGATGACAGAGAAGAGTGCAGGGACTAGGAGCAAGGAACAGACTCCAGTTGTAGTGTCCAAGCGCCCCGTGGGCAGCATTGAGGGCTAAGCACTCCTGCCAGATGCATTACGTTCAATACTCACTCCAGAGGTATGGCAGCAGAGAGGCTTAAGATACAGGGCAAGATCAAATGTTGATATGAGACTGGCCCAATAAATAGCAATAGTAGTAATAATGATTATGAAAGCAAATACTTAGTGAGAGCTGTGTGCCAGGCACTCTTCTACGTACTTTACATATTAACCCACTTAATCCTTAGGACAGCTTAGGAAATCCGCTGTGTAAAAGACTCAGGTGGTTGGAAGACAGAATGTCTCCTCCTTGCCATCCACACCCAGCAGAAAAAGGAGAGCTGTTTATAGGCCCTCTTTGAATTAAAAGACTTGGGCAATCCCTAAGAAAAAAAAGTTGAGTATGGTCAGGGTGGGTTGAGGAGATAGAGACATCAGAGAGTTTGAGGGACCAGAGCAGAAACCCCATGGCATGTTGGAATGATGCCAAAGATCAAAAGAAACACTTAAATGGGAGCCAGGTCATAGGGAAAAACAAGCACCATTCAGATGAGAGGAAAGAGAGTGAGGGTGAAGCCAATTCTAGACTGGAGAGTCACACTGGGTTTGAAAAGAAAGATCAGTTGGTAGGAACCAAGCCCCAAATTTATACCAGATGGGATGAATTTAAAATTATGTCTTTAAAAAACTGAGACAAAAAAGAACAGGCTGGTCTTAGGATCAAATTCAGAAAGGTCAGGAAAGACAGTAACTGGGAGACAGAGGTCAAGGACCCAGAAAAGGTGGTTCTAGATAAGAAGCCTAGGTAGGCAGCAGCAACAGTACAAAATGAGCTCAGACCTACCAGGGGATCCCTAGTCTGTCATTGCCTGGGACCAAGTATCTTTTCCATGTGGGAAGGCAAGAAGCCAACACAATTCCAGAGACAAATGGAAGAATGGGAAGAGGCTGTTTAGAAACTAGAAATCCTAGAAGTTGTTGGAAGTCAAAACTAAGTCAGCATAGCCAGGCTAAGCACACTGCAGCTATTGAAGCAAAGAAAGAATGTCTCAAAACTCTACCCAACATGCCTCAATCAAGAAGCATCCTACATTTATCTTCCCAAAACTCCTTCAAGTAGCTCTCAACACCTAACTGTGCCTGGTCTAGATTTGGAAGGGTAGCCATCCATTTCGAAGACACAGGCAATTGTTAAATAACTGGCTTACAGAATAAGCTTGATCATCTGAATAATAAGCCCCATCACATGTATCAGACAAAACCCAGATGATCGCCTCCATGGGACAATGCCCATTTCCACAGCCACACTGGACAGCTCATCCTTCCTCTCCAAATGGCCCAGGGTCACGGCCTTCTGTGGGTATAAACAGCACCAGAAATGGGAGTGCCCCAAGGTGAGCCTATCTTGGTGTGTGGGCCATGGATCTGAGAGCACATTGCAGAGGCAGCATTCCAAAGTCAGTACCTGAAAGGCAATCTGGTCTTAGATCACAAATCCCAGTGGGGCAAAGAAAAAGGTGGCATCAAGATGTGAAACCACGGGGAACCAGAGGGAAACTGCCATGAGGGGCAGATTAATGCCAGACTCAAGAAGCATGGCAGAGTGGTGTTTCCTTACAGCAAACATTGTGCTCAGTAAACGTACAGATTCCATCCCAAACCTACTGAATCAGAATCCACAAAAGGGTAGCTTGGGAACCTACATTTTTAGGATGTATTCTATGACTTATTATTATTATCATTTATTAATTTTTAGCCACACTGTAAATTTGGGAAACATTGCTCGGTACAGTGGTTGTCAACCCCGGCTGCACATTAGAATCACCTAGAGCCTTTATAAAATCCTGGTGCCCAACAACAGTTAAACCAAAATCTAAAAGCAGAATTTAAACAATGGTGTCTTGAAAAGTTCTGTAGGACATTTTGCAGGTGTGGGAATGGTTGAGAATCACTGGTCTGGAGGATCTCCTGAGTCCGGACCCAGGTAACTCCCCATAGTTTCCCTGCCGGCCTGCCCCAGCATGACTGCCCCGGAAGTCGGGGAAGGAGATGCCAGGAGCAGAGGCCAGGGGAAAGTGAAGGAGATTGATTTGTTCAGTGTTCCTCTGAAGGTGTCCATTGCACTGGGACACTTCATATTCACAGAAATGCAGGCAGTTCACCCTTCCTTCTATAGGTTAATGGAAGAGGAAATCGAGACCCTAAAATGTAGCTATTGGTGGGATTCTGAACTGGCTTCCCCCAGTGTCCCCAGCTCTGAGCTTTGGTTCTTCTTACAGGAAAAAATCAGAAGGGGGCCCAGAGCCAGACAGAAGAAGAGATGACCAGATATGTCCAGGAGCTCCAAAAGCACCAGGTGAGTGGCCACCTCCATGCTGGCTCGGGTTCTCCTGCCGCCATTCGGCTCTTCCACCATTCAGATATTGCCTAATGCTCCCGGAGACCAAGGAGCCACTCTGGTCCATACAGTAAGTCCTGAATGGTAAACCCACAGTATCAAACCATGGTATAGATAGTTCCCCGATGGAATCCCTCCAGGGTCCAGCAGGTCTCGGCAGATATAGGCTACAACTTGGTAAATTGCTTTATAGGTAAAAATTGGGCAGGTGGTGATCTGTAAGTTGGTTGACAGTGGTTTGCAAATGAGCGGTGTTACTGTTTCCTATCACAAGCAGGGCCCAAACCCAAAGACTAGGAGCTCCTTGGGGGCAGTGAACAGGAAATTAGTGAACATGGACCACAGCAGAAAGATTTCAGTTAAATGCCAAGCTGGTTAGAAAACAGCCTGGGATTGACAAGCCCAGAGTACTTACAGGTTCTGCTTCCTGGAGATTTGAGAACATAATGAATAAAAATTCTGCTCAGGTGCTGTGTCATTAAGTTGAAGGCCTTCCTGGGAAAAAGGCTCTTGGCAGAATAGGGATTCACTGTCATACTTTGGTAAGGGCTGGAGGGAAAACACGGATCTGCGGCCTCTAAGGGCCCGTCTTCCCGCTGGCTTACCACGTGGTTAACAAAGGATATTGGGCCGCAGGTCACCTGGCTGCAGACTGGGTCTGGTATATAAGCTTTCTGTCTGACTTAGGTTCTGAGGGAATGTAACAGTTGCAAGAAATGTTGTGATGAAGTATTTGACTTCAAAATAATTAGTAATATTAAGTGCTCAAAAATAATAATTTCTCAGACTTATTGGTGGTTTTTAACATGCATTTTGTCACTATTGTCACTGATAACGTAGAAACTTCATGTCAGTTTTTTAAGCCAAAGCAGAAGCTCCTGGCTTTCTCTTTTTCCATATCTCAGCCTTGAGTCTCCAGACAAGTCCAACCACATAAAAGAAAAAAAGAACTTAATAGGAATTCCTTTCCTCTGGGGTGGGGAAATGATCAGAGTAGACAGTGGGGAGTGAATTATAATAGCTAACATTTTTATGCCTTTTATGTGAGTTCCCTCAGAAAGTAGATGCTAAGGCAAGAACTTGAGTACAAATAGTTGATTTAGCAATCCTACGAGATACCAGAAGGGGAGTTGGGAAGCAAGCCCAGGAAAGGAAGGAAGCAATAAAGAGTGTATATCCAGGCACGTTACCACTGTGGGCGGGTGGCGCTTAATCCTCCTGCGGAGGGCTGGGACCAGAGTTCCCGAGCCTGAGGGGGAAGGGAGCAGGAGTATTCCTCCACAAACTCCCCAGCTGCTGTTGGCGAGGGCCACCATCAGCAGCATGAATTCCCAAGCATCTCTGGCCCGCCAGCATGTGTGGGGAGAGCAGGCTCCAGCAGCCTGAGAAAATCTTGGGCAAAGAGGTGCAGGTGCTGGCAGGAAGAGGCCATGCCAGTACTGAAACGCTAAAGGGGCCATCAAGAATTGGATGACGGATGGGAAGCCAACAGTGTCAGCTAGATGCCAGGCACTGTTTTTTTATTTCCTAATTAGTTTTTTATTGAGATATAATTTATATACCATAAAATCACCCTTTTTAAAGTATACAATCCAGTGGTTTTTAGTGTATTCACTAGATGATCAGCCATCACTACTCTTCCCAGAACATTTTCATCAGCCCAGAAAGAAACCCCAGGCCCATTAGAGGTGACTCCCCATTCTCTCTTCTCCCAGCCCCTGGCAGCCACTCATCTATGTTCCAGCTCTACAGCTTTGCCTATTCTGGACATAGACAGACAAATGGAATCATACACTGTATGGTATTTTTGGTGTGACTTCCTTCACCCAGCATCATGTGTTCAAGGCTTGTCCTTGTTTTAGCATCAGTCAGAACTTTATTCCTCTTCATGGCTATGTAACATTCCATTGTATGGATAAGCCATATTTGGTGGGTCTGTTCACCAGCTGATAGATATTTTGGTTGTTACCCCTTTTTGGCTATGATGAATAGTGCTGTGGTGAATGTTCCTGTTCAAGTTTCTGTGTGGACATACATTTTCAAGTCTCTTGGGTCTCTAGGGTGCAATTGCAAGATCATATGGTAACTCTGTGATCCATCTTTCGAGGAACCGCCAGACTGTTTTCCAGGCAGCTGTACAATTTTACGTCCTCGCCAGCAGTGTTCCTGTTTTTCCACAAACTCACCGCATTTGTCATTGTCCTTTATGTTTTCTTTTAGCCATCCCAGTGGGTGTGAAGTGGCATCTCGTTTTGACTTGTATTCCCCTAACAACCAATGATGTTGAACATTTTCTCACGTGCTTACTGGCCATAAGTAAGAATGGCTTCTTTGGAGGAATGTGACATGTTGTAAGAGGTGGTCCTTTATTACCCTCATCTTGTGCATGAAGACACTGAGGCACAGTTTTTATAATTTGCCCAAAGTCCCCCAGAAAGGAGTACATTCCTGACTGAAGTTCAGACCGTCTACCTCCAGAGCCTGTTGTGCTTAACCCCTCTCTAGACTAGGATTTTTGGCACATCTTGTAGTACTTGGATTTAGCATCCTTTTCTTCATCATCTTTAAAATGGGGATACTTGTGCTGACCTGTGGTTTCATAGGCGTTCAAATCGACTCAGCTCTTAATGACAGCCCCTGTGTGACCATGTCAAAAAGAACACATGATCTTTGCCCTCAGTTGTTCTCATCCACAGAAGAGACAGACAAGTAACAGAAGAAAATTTAGCAGAAGCATGTCTCTGCCAATGCTATATAAAATCTTAAGGACTAGACAGGTGCCAGTGATTCTTTTTTTTATAATTCACAATGCTTATTTTCTCCTGCTTCTCAAAGGAAACAGCTGAAAAGACCAAGAAAATGAGCAGCAAAGAGATCTAAAGAGGAGGCACCTAGGAAGGGTGTCCAGAGCCTGGCACCTTCTTTTCCACTTCTGCGCTGAGTCCAGTATATGCAAGTGTCTGCTACAATCACCCAATCACCAGTATTTGCTTGTATAGCAATGAGTTTTTATTTTGTCTATTTGTTTTGCAATAAAGGAAATGGGGGTAGCTGGCTAGGAGGGGCAGGGCCATAGCCTTCATTCCTAGGAGTGCTTTGAGAGAATCTGTAAATGGTGCTCAGGGGCTGGAGACAAGTAAGGAAACTGCATCGGGGTTGGGAGAGGAGCAGACCCAGATCTGCTCCCCAGTCTGCCATGGCAGTAAATATGCTACGGGGAGGGCAGGCAATGCAGGCCAGAACTTCACAGACTGCCCCAGAGGGTGGGTATTGGAGGCTCAGTGGAGAGGAAGGCATTCTGCATCCAGCCCTTCCTGTCGCCATCAGCCTAACAGACGTCCAGCATCTGTGCTTCTCATGGCCCCAACCACTGCCTCTAGATAACGCAGCTATCCTTTCAGGTACCCGGTGTCCCTTAGACTTGGGACTTTGGGGGAGGGTACATGCAAACGATGCAGATGCTTGTCCACTTTGAGCCCCTTAGAGACCGAACCAAATTTTTAAAATACTTTTTACCAAAGGTGCTATTTTTCTGTAAAACTTTTTGTTGGCAAGTTGACTTCATTCTTCAGTTAATATCGTTATATTATTGTTGTTTTTTAGTATTTTATTTTCTTGACTAGAAATTAAGCTTTTGTAATTATTTTTCAGTAGTCCTACCATTTTAGGGGTGGGAGAGTTTGGGGTTCTTTCTGGTGCAGGGACCACTATAACCCAGACCCCACCCACCCTGCCACATATTAGACGCAGCCCAGAGTTCTGTCCCCCTGGCTTCCAGTGGATCAGCAGTCTGCCAATGGGTGCCTCAGACAGAAGCCAGGGGAATACGAAGTGTACCCATACAAAGCTTTTAGGGTCCAGAAAGCTAATTTGTTTCCATTTTATTCTGATACATGCATGCAAATCAGCATTCCAAAGGATGGAGACAAGTGCTGCCAAGCAAGGCTTAGCCTATCAATATGCTCTTTGATCTACCACTAGATAGGAGGGGGACTTTAGCCCAGTCTCTTCCTATTTTAGGGCCTCAGTTTCCACAGTGAGCAAGTAGGAATGCATTAACTTTTCAATCTGATAAATTCTAAATTCTGTGGTTCTGATAATTGGTCCAAAAGGATACAGGTTCCTATGATTTCCCTTCTCCTTAGGATAAATGAAACTTTACTGTTAAAACAAAAGGGTCTGACAGCTAAAAACAAGATGACCAAATCTGACCTTTGTCTTGGAGGTTGTGCTGTGATGTAGAGCCCTCTCGGGTAAAGTCTATCCAGGAAGAGAATGGGAAAGAGAACCCCTGCACTTTGCCCTCACTTTTGTCCTCCATTCTTAACCTTCTTGGAAACAGAAATAGCTTTCCCTTTCAAGATGAGGACAAAAGATGGTTTCACATTTTAAGGAGGCAGGAGAGAATGGAAATGGAGTCTTCAAACCATGATTGGGAAGAAGTCCATCATTCCTATCTTTTGGACTCTGATTATTAACCTCACTATTTACCATATATAAGATGCACTCGGAACAACAAAGATTAAACACTTGACTTAAGAGCTCATTTTCAGAAAGTAGGTTACAGACCATGAGAGGGAAATTAGGTAGATTGCACTGCCCAGGTGACTCTGAGAAGGTTGTGCTTGAATGTGGAATTCCTTCTAAACAAGTTTCTTTTTCCTTTGAAAGGACAGCATTCCATTGTTTAGAATTCTGAGCTTTTATATATATCCCATTTAAAAGGTCTCTGTGAGCCCCACTTGTGCACGCTGAAATGCCCCCTCCTGTCCAGTCACCCCGGAGAACCCCCAACAGCACACCTTGACTGAGTTTTGCCAGCCCCCGGACACCGACGGCAAGGGCAGGAGTACCAATTTGTTTAAAGCAAGAAGCCAGAGTGTCTCCTCCCCACTTACATTCAGGACAGTGGTTGCAGTCTAAGACTACCCTACCCTCCAACATGGAATCGCCAAGAGCAACTCTGCATTCCTCCTGTAAATAGAGCCGCTATTGTCCGCACCATGGAATCACACTATTTGATGACCATTCATGGAAAGCTGCTAAGTAGCCTAGTTTGGGGAGCATTGCATAGAGCTTTGCATGGAGCAAATAAGATTAAACCAGGTCCAGTTCCTCCAGCTCTCTACAAGCACGGGGCTTAGACTGCAAGCTTCCTCGGGCTTTCTCGGTGTGTATGTGATTTTATTAACATATTACGGCATCTGTTAAGATTCAGTGTTCATGCAAACCCTTTCACATGCCATGACTCTGGAGTCCATCACTGTTTTTTGGAAAGCAGTCTCCTCCACCTGCTAATAAGTCCATGTGGGCAAATCTGAATGTCTTTCCTTTACACATAAGTTTTTAAATAATCAAATTTCAAAAGCAAATTTGAACAGGTTTCCATTGCTTGTGTTTGTGAAATGTATTTGTATTAGTAGGCTGCCATATTGCATTTAACTTGTTTTTGTAACTCTTGATTCTTTTTTGTTGTTGTTGTTCTTTTTTTTTTTTTGGATACTATTGATAAATAAAGAAATTAAAATAGTCATTGTATTGTTTTCCTCCCCCCGCACCCCCAGTCACGACCAAATAAAGTCGTGGGAACCTTAACCATTTACTTCATAAAAGTGGATTTGGCCTTCAGGAACCTTAAAAGAGGCCTGAAGAGTTTCTCCTAATAAAAACTGGGACTGCCGCTTGGAGGGCACGTTTACTCAAGGACTGATAGAACAAGTGTATTTAAACGAATCCTGGACAGTGGGTCTGAAGTAGGAAGGGATGAGAAGTCAGGGAGCACTCCTATACTGGGAAGAGGTTAAAGCAAATGGCTCCTAAAGCCCCTGAAGGTCTTATGAGTCTGGAATGACACACAGTGAGGCTGGCTGCGGGTGAAACTGAGAGGCCAAGTAAACCTGGGAAAGTGACCCAGGGAGCCAGGCTCCGACCAGACAGCCTTAATGGCTTTCGTCTGATACATTCCCCCATAAGGGTAAACATTTCCAAGTGAACTGACTGTTGGCTGCTTAAAACCTTCTGTTCTGCTCCATCTTGAGGACACATAACCAATACTTGCTTTCCACCTCCCTGTGCAAGTCTTACAGCTGTCATCCACTCCATAATTCCAATAATTCTGTCTTCCAAAACGGCTCATTCTGGCTGATGAGGCTTAAGCTTTCTTAATTTTAGTCCTATGTGGAGAAGACTTGCTGCTCTAAAATTATAGTCAGATCACCTTGATTGGATTTGGGGTATCACTCAGATATTAATCAAATATTAAAAGGGAATCTCTGGTTGGTATTGCTACAGAATACTGGTCTCACTAATCAATTTGGTTCTTCAAATTTTTATTCTCAGAAGGGAATTTTAAACCCAATTTGAAGAGTACCTTGTCCACCACTATTTGTAAATCCTGGCTGGCCTCTCACAATTTCCACCATGTTCTGGGAACACTGCTATTAGAGTATGTATGTGTTAGCAAGTGAAAATGAGTTAAAAATAGCCTGGGGGCGCCTGGGTGGCTCAGCCAGTAAGCATCTGCCTTCAGCTCAGGTCATGATCTCAGGGTCTTGGGATGGAGTCCTGCATTGGGCTCCTTGCTCAGCAGGGAGTCTGCTTTGCCCTCTCCCTCTGCCTGCACCTCCCCCTGCTTGTGCTCTCTCTGTCAAATAAGTAAATAAAATCTCTAAAAAAAAAAAAAAAGCCTGAAAGAAACTTAATTCAAATGGTTTCTTATTATCAAAATGTAATACTATGAATTGTACAAATTAATACAAATTACTTTGATTAGCTTTAGTTTTAGAGCACCTGTATGAACCCCCATTAGTCCTCTTGAATATCTCTGAAATAAGGGGGAGGTGGGAGGAAAGAAAAGGAATGAATGAGTGGATCGCTCCAAGCAGATGTCACCAGAGCTCCAAAGGAGATGCAGCATGGATGTGTGATGTGCAGGCAGGAACCCAGGGGTGCTGCTGGGGGCTGTGCCATGATTAGAACACAGGAGGCATCATGCTGCTGCCCTAATGAGAGGGTCTTCCTGTCAACAGAAGTTAATTTTTTAACATTTCTTATTGATTTAATAATTTCTTATTGAGAAAGTAATCTATGCACATGGTTAAAAAAAAAGTTGTGTCAAAGAAAATACAATTAAAGATCCATCTTAGAGGGTGTGTACATTTATTTCTTGGAATTACCAATTGTCCTTCAAAGAAGTTGCACCCATTTACATTCCCACCAAAGTCATGGACACTGATATCTATTTACCTACATTTTTGCAAATACTGTGTCTTTAAACTTTGGGCCTCTTATAGAGCAAAATTGGTAACTTGTTTTATTTTAAATTTATTTTAATATTCCCTTTGTGAGATCAGTCTCATCTTTCTGTGAATTATTGGTTCTTGCCTTTTTCTTTCATACCTTTTATTCATTTTCCTATTGGCTTTTGGTCTTTTTCTAAGTGGTTTGTAATAATTCTTCATATTTTGTTATTAGCCCTTTGTCTGTCACAAGGGTGGCAAGACATGACTGCAGTAGCCTGGATAGAAGGTTATTTCAGGAATGAGGTAAGAATATGGTGACTTGAATTAAGATGATGGGCAGTGGGGATGAACAGAAGGTCCAGGAGGTAGCATTAACAAAAGTTGGGTATTAATTAGATATGAAAGTTAAAGAAGAGTTAAAGAAGTCAAGAATGACTCCAAGGTTCCAGCTTGGACAACTTGGTATATAGTTATGCTATTTCCTGAGATTGGTAAGAGAATAGGAGAAGGCACATGGCTGGGGAAGGAAGGAAGGAATGGGAAATGACGAATTAGATTTTGCACAGGTTGAATCTGAGTTTCCTAAAGATATCCAAATGGAGATACCTTGTGAGCAAGGTGGACAGAGGGTTTCTGGAAGAGCTCTGGGTTGGAAATACAGATCTGGTAATAGTAGTGCAGAGATAGCATTCCTTTGTGTAGACACGATGGTCTATGAAAAATGTATCAAGTGAGTTGAGTTGAGAGGGCCCATCATAAAGAAAGATAGCTCTTTTGAAAAACTTGGGTTTGCCTATTTCTTCTGCTTCTCATGGCATCATTATCAAAAAGTGTACACACCTATAAATAAGGTATAATGGGCTGGATTCATATATGAGATTTGTATATACAACATGTAGACAATTCAGACGGGAAATGATACTGTGGATTCAGATCAAAACTGAGGGAGAAGCTCCATGAACATATGAAACCAAGTAGTACAGGAGGAGAACAGGCTATGTGAGTACAGGAGAATGGAATAGGAAATGCAGCCCACTGGGTAGCACTGGAATGCACAGGTCTTATCTCACCTGCTGTGGTCAGATATGAAACACCTGGGAACTGGACAATAATTAGGGCCCGTAAAAAGAAGGTATCGTCAGGAAAATAAGAGACACGATTGTTAATGAATAAGAATATAATATTTAACTGGGAAGTTTGTATAAAATTGTCAAAAGGAACTTTTTGCCTTCAAGAGAAAAGGGACTTTATCCTTCCAGTTCCTAGCCTAGTTTTAAATTATACATGTTAGCAGAACTTGTTATTTTCCAGGGAGCAGGGATAACTCAAAACAAAATGCCTGCTCCAAAATTCTTCCACCAGACTCCACAGCTATAGCTGGTTGCCAGTAATATTTATATTCTGACATGCTCTTTGTCTTTCATAAATGCCAGTCATCCTTGTTCTCATGTTTCAACTTCTTTCTAATTGACACATATCAAAACAATGTTCTTGTGATTAATACCTTATTGTAAGACAATGTAATGTATGTTTAAAACCAGCCTTCCTGGGTTTAAATCCTGGCCCTGCCTGACCAGGCCCTTTATACTTCTGGAAGTTATTTAACCTTTTTGCATCTTGTTCCTCCTTAAAGTGGCACAATAATAGTACTTAACTCATTCTTTTTCTTTTCTTTTTTTTTGAGGATTCAATGAGCATATTAATTCAATGAATATACAATTTTTTTGAATAGTCTCTGGCACAAAGGGAGTGCTACGTGTCAGATATCATCATTATTACCAATTATTTTCACCTATTAGATATCCTTATAATTCTCGCAATGACCCTGTGAAAAAACGGTTTGCTAGATAAGGAACATACATTTCAAAAAATTTCAGGAACTTGTCTAAAGGCCATATAACTAGCAAGGAACAGGGCCAAGGATTCAAACCTTGGTCCTTCTCATACCCATTCTACCTTGCTGCAATATTTCCGTTTATTTTAAAAACCAACACATCAGCATGAATCATTAATTCCTAATTAATATTCTCTATTACTTAATTACTGAGCACATAAAAGTAATTCCTAAGTTCCTTCATTTAGCTCTAACAACTGTCTGCACATCCTTTCACTTTGTTTGTTTGCTCAAATAGATATGTGAGTACAGTTCAGGCCAGGCCTCTGAAGTTCCTGTAAACATGATCCCCAGTCCAACTTGGTCAACCAGAGATGATACATCCAAGAGACATGCCAGCCATTGTGATCCCCCACGACCTCTAGCACATATCACAAAGTTTTGGCCTGGTGAAAACTTCCTTCAGAATGCGGATATCAATCTCCTTGCTGTGCCTGCTTCTGGTGACATTCTACACAGAGGTTTTAGAAGCAGTTATCACCACTGAAATTATTTTATCACCTGAATCCACTGATTCAAAAAAATTGAGTTGTGCATCAATTAAAATGTCTGGTTCTTAGACAGTTTTCTGTGTTGGCTTTTCTCTCTCTTTTTTTTTTTTTTTAAGATTTTATTTATTTATTTGACAGACAGAGATCACAAGTAGGCAGAGAGTCAGGCAGAGAAAGAGAGGAGGAAGCAGGCTTCCTGCTGAGCAGAGAGCCCGATGCGGGGCTGGATCCCAGGACCCTGAGATCATGACCTGAGCTGAAGGCAGAGGCTTTAACCCACTGAGCCACCCAGGTGCCCCTGTGTTGGCTTTTCTCTTACATGCTTTTTCCTCCTCTCTCCCATAACCTAATCTTGATTCCTACAAGGCCCAGGACAGATATCCTCCTCCAACCCCTACCACTTCCAAAAAAGCAGAGGGGGAGAATCTGTACGAAGAGCATAGAGAGAGGAGAGATTTGAAGGTGAGATGTGGGGAAAATAAAGAGTTGATTTCAATCAACTGAGCAAGTTAGAGAATTTCAAGAGTTAGTCTCCCTTTCTTTGGCTTTCCAAGATTTCCATAGCCTTTGTCCAGTAATGCCCAGAGAAGACTTTTTACAAATATAATGATCCCAACCATAACCAGTTTTAGGAAGATGTCCCTTACTCAGGTCCTCCTTTATATCAGCAAAATGCCTGTGTAATATCATCACCAAAAAGGGAAAAGTGGCTTAGAGGAAACCCACTCTGCCCTGAACTCTCCAACAGACTGTCACTGAAGTACAACATCAATGAAACATACACAATGTAGACAGCTCATCAGGCTTTTAATCATCTTTTTTTTTTTTTTTTTTGCAGTTAGGATTTTAAAATCTTACCCAGAGCATTTAACATGTGAGAAGCATAAGAAAGTAAATCCTATAGGGAAGGGTACCTGGGGTCCTCAGATGGTTGAGCATCTGCCTTCAGCTCAGGTCATGATCTCCAGGTCCTGGGATCAAGCCCAGCATCAGGCTCCCTGCTCAGCGGGGAGTCTGCTTCTCCCTTTCCCTCTGCTTCTCCCCCGCCCCTGCTTGTGTGCTTTTTTTCTCTCTCTCTCTCAAATGAATTGAATCTTAAGAAAAAAAAAAGAGAGAAAGAAAATCTTATACATAAAACAGAATTAGAGATAAAGAAACAAGACTTTGACATTTAGGCCTAAGAGAGACAAATAGGGGAGCTCTGTAGTTTCAGTCAACATCCAACATGCTGGGCCTGTTACCCCCTTGATTTTTCTCTGTTTAGGATAGGTGCCTGGAACAGAAAAAAGTATCATCCACAAGAGAAAAACAGGAGCTCCACAGGCTACAGGCAAAGCAGTTTGGTCCACAGGCAGACATTATTCAAATTTCTTAATAGTAGTCATACACACAGGGATACTTATTCTCTATAAAAAAAGAAAGAAAATGGTGGGCATGGTGGTGGGTATTAAGGAGGGCATGTATTACATGGAGCACACTGGGTGTGGTAAACAATGACTCTTGGAACACTGAAAAAATAAAATGAAATTTAAAAAAAAGAAAGAAAATGTAGTAAGCTGGGGTTTTGTACTAGAGGCAAACCCTGCATTCATCTACAATGCATCTCTGAAAGTCTCAGAGGAAAGAACAGTTGGGAAAAAGGAATTTTCTCTGTTCTCTGCTCCCCCTGAGAGCAGTAGCATTCAAATAACCCCCATTCACCATAGTGGTTCTCTTTATTTATGAGGCAAAATTTTGATTGACTCATGCATCAGTTCAACAATATTGTTTAGGGAACACTTAGAGAAGCAAAAAGAGAAAGAGGAAGTAGATGGGATATTTTCTACCAACTTTCAGAGAGGGAGAAACAGAAGCAAAATAGGCCTTAGGGCCTTGAAATCTCAAGACTGCATCTGTTAAATTTGTGGGACTGAGACCCAGGTAAGAGGAGCTGATGTCACCAGTCAGCAAATCCCAGCATGTTTCAGTATTCTCGGCAGGGAACAACTCCCAGGTAGGGTCTGTTCATTACCTTGCGAGTCCACAGAGGGAAAAAGAAGGGTGGTGCTCCTGATGTGACCTGGGGAATGGAATAAAGAGGTCACATATTTCCATATCGAGGCTCCATTATCTTGCACCTCTGGAGCCGTGATGATAAGACTCAGGAATTAAAAGCTAACAACACATATTCCAAATGCCTACTATGTTTCAGGGGCCAGAAAAGAGAGATGGTTCCTGCTTGTGAGGGATTTGGGACAAGATGAATAATAACGAATCTCAGCAATGTTACAAATATGATGTATTTGAGGTACTCTGGAGAGTGTACTTTTCCAGGGCACTCACATTGCACTCCTCCAGGAGGGTCAGTCCCAGTAGAGTCTATGTAAATGAAGTATCCTTGACTTGTAATATGCACAACCTGAGCTACTGTAGATGATTGTCTTACTGCTCTTTTTCCAGCTTCCACACCATTACCCACGAGAATCAACTGGGACTCCCAGATTTCCACATGCTCCAGATAAGTCTGTTCAACCCTGGCCTCCACCCCTGCATCTTTGAGAGTGAAGAGGAGACCTCAGAACTCTGTGTGTTCCTGACAACACCCTCACCTTCTTTCCCTCCACAACATTCACTGCTTTGCCACCAGGGTCTGTCTTGAGACAACCATATCTAATTTCATCCTATCTTTTTCCCTATTCATGTTTAACACAACAAGAAGATCAAGACCCCCAGTATAACCTCACTCTGAGCCCCATATGGCTCTTACCCTCCTTTTTCTGACCCTATTTCTAACCCATTCCCAAGTTCTGAACCTCTTCAACCATGCCCTTTGGAACTTGCTATCAATCATCAGCAAAGCCCTTCTATTCTCAACTTTTGTTAACATTTCCCCCACCTTCCTGCTCTAACTGAAATCCCGCCCTCCTCTAAGGACACTTTTTCCCTCAAGCCCTTTCAGTCGTGCTGGTTTTCTTTCTAACATCCTTCATACACATGATGTAAGTGAATTCCTTCTCATTATGGCTTCCAGATATTCTCTCTCCCTCCTCTCTGCACACTTCTAGCTTAAAATCATCTCATTAGATTTTTCTATTCACTACCCTTCCATGTTACAGTCTTCTGCTGCTCCCCACCACCATTTAGCTGCTGGCCCTGCCAAGCTATCCAACATTACTTCTGTCATAATTCTTGGTATCACTATCTCATGTATGATTGACCCACGTATGATTGACCTTCTTTGGACCTGGACCTTCTTTTCTCTAAGCACCCTGTTTTCCATTTTACCTTAGCCACCCTCTCCATGGTTATAGCTTAGATTTTGTCATTAGCAGTAACCATAACCTTTCTATTATCTCAATTTCAACTACTGAAACTCTTTAGCCATTATCTTCTACCCCTCCTGCTCACTATCTCTAGTACCTGACTCTAAAAGTGCTTTGGCTGTCATTAGGACTTGGAACCCAATGATCCTATCTCTTTCTCACTGTCTTTTCCCCTGCCTCACTTCCCTTACACTTTCTAGCCCAGCTTAGATCCCCTGAGTATAGCATCACTTGCTAGCACATATCTGTCTTCCTTCATCATATCTGCATGGCAAGACCCCAACACCTGGATAACCCTACTCTCCTCCCATTCTGTGCTCACACACAAGCAACTGAATGTGGCTGGAGAAAAACACACAGCCACGCTAAGTATTCTCACTTTATTAAATTTACTAACATAAACCTCAAATGTACCTTCTGTGCTGCCCAGGAAACCCATTATGTTTCTTTTCAGTTATTTTCATCTCCTCTCCTAGATGACTATTTGATCCTTTCTCCTCACACGTTCAATACCTTCATTCTTAGCTTCATATTCAGCTGATAATTAGTCTCCTATTTCACTAAGAATATTAGAAACAAGCAGAAGAGGATTGCTACAAGCTCCCACTACCACACTATTCACTTTTCTCATCAGTCCCCACGTACTCTGCCTTACCCCATTTACATAATCTTGACAAAACCTGTGCATAGGCCCCATCCCTCTGCCTACCGAGAGACATTCCTGAGTAATTCTTCCCCCTCTCCTACATCAACTTTACCCTCTCCATTTGTTCATTATCAACATACAAACATGCTGTTATTCCTCTCATCTAATAAAGAAAAAGTGAGGGGTGCCTAGGTGGCTTAGTTGTTAAACATCTGCCTTCAGCTCAGGTTATGACCCCAGGACCCTGGGATTGAGCCCCCCCATCAGCCTCCGTGCTTCTCCTTCTCCCACTCCCCCTGCTTGTGTGCCCTCTCTTACTGTATCTCTCTCTCTCTGTCAAATAAATAAATAAAATCTTTAAAAAAAAAAAAGAAAAAGTGAAAATATATAACTCTCTTGGTTAACACACATTTCTCTGCTGCTCCCCTCTGAAGCAAACTATCCTCTGTGCTACCTCTCCAGTGACCTATTCTCAGCCCTCCAAAGCTATCCATGTTCCTTCTCTCAAATGATCTATTCTTAGTCCTCCTCTTATTGACTTGTGTGCAGCTTTTGACACAAGTGACCACTCCTTCCTCCCTGAAACATTTCCTTCATTTGGCTTCCAGGTCATACATAACACATTCCTAGTTTCCCTTCTATTTTACTGGCCTTTCCTTCTCATTTTCCTTCGTTGGTTTCTCTTCATCTGCCTGATCTACACATGTTGGGAGGGAGGTCCCAGGGTTCAGTCCCTGGACCGCTACTCTTTTCTATCTATGACTGCTCTCTTGTAAGCTCATCTAATCTTATAATTTGAAATACCATCTATACATTAACAATTCTCAATTGTATGTTTCAAACCTGGACTTCCTCTTAAACTCCAATTTCATATCCAACCTTCAACTTAACATGGCCCCTCAATTGTCTGAAATGGGCACCTCTAACTTAACAGATCCCAAACCAAATTCCAGACTTCCGGATCAGAATTAAGGTGACTCCATTCTCCCAGTTGCTCCAGGCAAAAGCCTTAGTTATCATTAACTTCTCTCTTTCCCCATACACCCATCATCTAATCTGTTAGCAAATCCTACCTGCTCTGCCTTCAAAAATATGTGCATAACCCACTCTCTTCTCACCTACTACACTACTACCATCTTGGACAAGTCATCATCTTTTCTTACCTGGATTATTGTAACAACCTCCCAACTGGTCACACTCTTTTCGCCATTGTCTCTCTTGGGTGTTCTCTCAAAAGTGGCCATAAATATACTTTTAAAATATAACTCAGTTGACTTATGATCTCCCTGATATGAGGAAGTGGAGATGCAATGGGGGTGGGAGTTAAGGTGGTAGGAAAAGAAAAAATGAAACAAGATGGGATCGGGAGGGAGACAAACCAAAAGAGACTCTTAATGTCATAAAACAAACTGAGGGGGGTGGGGGGGGGAGAGGGGTTGGGAGAGGGTGGTGGGGTTACATTATATGTTTAAATAAAAAAAAAAGTAAAAAAAAAAACAAAAAACAAGCAACCACTTAAACTTTTTGTGACTCTGTGTCCAAACAGGTAATAAAAAAATGACCTTTCAAAAAAAAAATATATATATATATATAACTCAGGTTATTTTACTCCTCTGTTGAAAACTTTCTAATAGCTTTTCATCTCTTCTCATAGTATGAGCAAAAGCCAAAACCCTTACAGTGACCTTCAAAGCACCATGCATTCTAGCCTCCTACTATCTTTCTGATATGATCTCTTAACACTCTCCCCATATTCTCTCCATTCCAACCAGTAGCTTCCTTGATGTTCCTCAAATCCACCAGCCTTTGCCCATCCCAAGGCCTGGCTTCCTTACCTCCTACAAATCCTTGTTAAAATTTAGCCTCTCAGTAAGGCTTTCTCTGGACAGCCCATGTAGAATCACAACCCTCCATCCCTCCCCCACTCCACTCTCCTTTTTCCAATCTGCCTTCCCTGCTTCATTTTTCTCTATATGACTCTTCACCATCTGATTTGCTATGTATTTACTTTATATTGAAATATAATATACACACAGAAAAGTGCATGCAAGTGTCCACCTCAATTAATTTCCACAAACTGAATACAACCATGTAACCAGCATTCAGACCAATAAACAGAATATTACCAACCCCTCCAGATACTTTCTCTGCTCTCTCCTAGCTACAATTCCCTTTCACACTCCAAGGGTATGCATTATTCTAACTTCTAACAGCACAGACTGATTCTGCCTGTTTTTGTATTTCACATAAGCGGACTCCTACAGTGGCATACCACATATTTTAATGATCTATTTATTTACTGCCTATTTCACCTCACTACCACAGGTAAGGTCCATGAGGGAAGGGATTTGTTTTGTTTATTGCTGTATACCCAGTGCCTAAAAATGTATGAGGCACAGAGTTGTAGTCTGGCAAGTATTTGATGAATGAATGAAATATTGAACAGATGGAAATGAGACTAGGAGATTTAAAAGCCAAATCCTGAAGGATGACTTGAAGTCCATGAGGCAGTCCAAAAAAGAAAGCGGCCTAAGCATAGGCAGAGTCTGCAGTGACTTGCCAGAAAGAAAAATGAAACACTGCCTAAAAACCATGAAAAGTCAGTCAGCTGAAAGCAATGGCAATAGCCATGTGTTGAAAACCAGCTAGTTATGAGGGTGGAAAAATAGGCAGAGGGCAGATCTCAAAGGACTTTATACAAATAAGTCCATGAATGGAGTTAGAAAGGAAGAAAAGTAAAATATAGGGGCCTTCTAGCATTTCCAGGACACTAGGCATTTTTAGGCATTGACATTTAGGGGGACACAAAACAGGGATTTCTTTGAAGTCAGCTTATTAATAACCCTTTGTAGTGTCTCAGAAAAGAGTCTGTACCCCCCGCCCCGCACTGTAATGGCTAAAGACCTCTATTTCTGGAAATAGTTAGAAAGGCTTAATAGTCTGGGGAATAAGTAACCCCCACTTTTTTCCGATTTAAGGGAAAGAACAACTTCAATATAAGACATTTGTATCCCTGTGTCTATCTAATCATCCTTATTTTACTGGAATGGAGCAAGGAGCCAGCAGCTCTGCTCTCCTAACCTGCTGTCCATGACTTTGAGGAGATGGCACCCCATCTCATGTGGTGGGAAGGATAGGCCAGAGATGCTTCAAGTGTCTTCACCATCCCTGGGGGCTGATGCCCTACATCAGAGGTTCTTGAACCTGAGAGTGGGTCAGAATCACCTGGAAGCCTCATTAAAACACAAATTGCTAGGCCTACCTCCAGAGTTTTTGATTCAGTGGTTCTTGAAGGGGGGCCTGAAAATCTGCATTTCCAACAAGCTCCCAGGTGGTACCAATGTTGCTGGTGTGGGGTGTGGCTTGAGAGTCATCACCCTACTCAATGCTATCCTCCTGAACCAGGTGAGGAGGCCCTCTACTTTCTCCTGCTGCACCCAATCTCTCTCCATCATAATTCCCTTCTCCTGCAGTGGGCACTCATTTAATCTGTGTTTTCCCCACTAACCTGTCCACAGCACAAAGGGCAGGAGCTACTTCGGTCTTGTTTATCTTCGTGGTGCAGTGCCAATGTCTGGCACCAACTTAGCATTCTACTAATATTTGTCGAATTAATAGATGACTCCAATTGGCTTCCCAAAGACACAGAACAATGGGAGAGGAAGGGGCCTTCAAAGAACATGGTTCCAGCTCCCTCTCTTCTACAGGTAAGCACAGAAAGCATAAATGAGTGGTAGTTCTTTAGTTTCTTCTTTCTGTTCTTGCAGTGAGGTTTGAATGTTCCAACCCCACCATCCCTGAGCTTCAGCTTCCCCATCTATTAGATACAGGCTTACCAGAAAAAATACAGGACACTGTTAAATATGAATTTTAGAACAATAACAAATAATATTTTGACCTATGTAGCAACGTTTGTTGTTTATCTAAAATTCACATTTAAATGGGCATCCTCTATTTTTATTTACTAAATCTGGTAAACCTATTTATATGTGGATAATAATGTGACTTAATCTCATTTGGTTCCCACAATGATTAAATAAGCAAATATATGTAAAACCCTAAAACAGCAACTAAAACGAAGTGAAAGTTCTATTTAAGTATTCGCTATTATGTTTATTGTACCAATAGAAAACACACACACACATAACTGGCTAGAGATTCAGTGCCTTTTTTTCATTAACCTACTCCAGTTTTGAAAAATTTTTAAATGATATTTTAAAATCCTGATGTTTTACTTTATGACTATGCCATTTTATTATCTCTTCCATAAATATCACGAACAAGTCAGTATCTATTTTATAAAGGTCCTTTAAATAATTAGGTCCTAAATAAAATAATCTCCTAATCTTTTCATCTTAGGGTAAGCTTCTAATTATTTGATCTTTTACTATATGAATCTGTTTCTCTTCTCTGAGGGCTAATTCCTCCACATTATATTTTTTCTTTAATTAGGAAAGTACAAATTTATTATTATAAACTCATAGGAAGGAAAAATTATTCTTTCTTCTTGCATTATTGTCTGAATTTTCCATAATTAGTACATATGTAAAATAAAATAAACATATGCATTTTTAAGAGTTTCCTTTTCTTGTTTCTGTCTTTTTATACTCAAACAATTACGCCTGACCAGCTTACTTAAACAGATTTTCATGATTTTTACTTTAAATTTTACCCATTACTAGTGATTTTATGACTCTGGAGCAAAGTATAAAGGACACAACCTATAATCCTACCCTCTTAAAAACATTCTTAATATGTTGAAGTAATAAAAATAAAAACAAGAACATTTTTAGTGACAATAACACTTAACATTTATTGTTATTGTACTATGTCCAGGAACTATGCTAAGAAGTTTAACTTTATTAAATATTTTAATCCTCATAAGAAATGCCAGGAAATCTGTACCCCTGGGACTAATAATACATTATATGTTTATAAAAAAATTTTAAAAATTAAAAAGAAAGAAAGAAAGAGAAAGGAAGAAAAAGAAGGAAAGATAGATAGATAGATAGATGCCAGGAAAAAGGATAATAAAAAAATTATTATCAGTTCTCAATCTTTTCTTCTCTGGTTGCTCGGTATTTGCTCCACTGAACATTTCACTAAGGTCGTGAAAGATTTGCAAGCCACTAAATGAGATAAACATTTTCTGACTTTATCTAACCTGTCAATACATGTTGCATTCTCTCTCTCCATACCTATATCCCTCTCTCTTGTCTTCCCTTCATTCCTCTCTTTCTCTTCCTTTTTTTTTTCTTCTCTTTCTTCCTTCCTTGCAGTAGGATGGGCTTGAGCCACTACAGCCTTCAACAATACAACAGTAACAAAATTATATTAAAGTTGCTTTACTTCTCTAGTATGTCCCAGAGCGGTCTTTTTTTTCTCCAAGTTCACTTAAACTCATGGCCTCCACATTTTACTTCACATTTTTTAAAAAGTCTACCTTTAAATGGTAAGGTATCACATGATCATGGGTCAAAATATCTTAGTATTGTTAAGATGGCAATGCTATCCAAATCAACCTACATATTCATTGCTATCCCTATCAAAATCTCACCTTGCTTTTGATTAGAAGTTGACATATTGGTCATAAAATTCATATGGAAAGACAAGGGCTTCAGAATAGCCAAAACAACTTTGAAAACAAAGAACAAAGTTATGAACAAACAAAGAAAAAAAGAGACCAAAAAAACCACCCCTCAAATACAGAGAACAAACTGGTGGTTGCCAGAGGGGAGGTAGGTTGGGGGATGGGTAAAAAAAGAAAAGAACAAATTGGAGAATTCACACTTCACATTTTCAAAGCCTATTAGAATGTGATGAAATTAGAACTCAATAACAGAATGAAATTTAGGAAATAAAATGTATATAGAAATTAAACAGAACAATCCTAAATTACCAATAGGTCAAAGAAGAAATCTCAAGGAAATTAGAAAATACTCTGGGAAGAATAAAAATGAAACCATAATATACCAAAATGTATGGGATGCAGCTAAATCAGTGCTCAGAGGGATTTACTACTGTAAATGCCCATATTTTAAAAGAAGAAAGAGGGGCTTCTGGGTGGCTCAGTTGGTTAAGCATCTGACTCTTAACTTTAGCCCATCTTGTGAACTCATGGTCATGGGATTGAGTCTAGCATCCAGGTCCACACTCAGCGGGGAGTCTACCTGAGATTCTCTCTCTCCTCTCCCTCTCCCTTCTGTCCCTCTCTCTGCTCAAGTTCTCTCTCTCTCTCAAATAAATAAATCTTTAAAAAATATAAAAATAAAAAAGAGGAAAGATCTTAAATCAATAACCTAACCTTCAACCTTAAGTTACTAGGAAAAGAAAAGAAAACAAAACTAAACTGAAAGCAAGCAGAGGGAAGGAAATAATAAAGACTAGCGTGAAATAAATGAAATAGAGAAAGGAAAGCAATGGGGAAAATAAACCCCAAATTTGAAGAATTAAAGAACACCAATCCTTCACAAACTCTCCTCCACTCAAAACAGAAGATAAAGGAATGAATTTCAACTTATTCTATAAGGCCAGTATTATTCTATAAGGCTAGAATTATCCTGATACCAAAACCAGACAAAGACATCACAAGAAAATAGGCCAATATCTTTTATAAATATAAATGCAAAAATCTTTAACAAAATACCTGCAAACAGAATCCAATAACATAGAAAAATGATTATATGCCATGGTTAAATGTGATATATTGCAGGAATACAAGGCTAGTTCAATATGCAAAAATCAGTGTAATATACCATCTCAACAGAATAAAGGACAAAGATAACACAGTCATCTGAATAAATACAAGAAAGGCATTTGGCAAAATCCTAAATTCTTTCATGATGAAAACACTCAGCAAAACTGGTAATAAAAGACAACATTCTCAACCTGGTAAGAGTCCACCAACAACAACCACAAAAAAATCCACAGCTGCTACCACATTTAATAATTAAAGAAGAATGAACACTTTGTCACTGAGATCAGGAACAAAACAAAAATTTTTACTCTTACCTCTGTTCAACACTGTGTTCTAGTCAGGCCACTTAGACAAGAAAATTAAATATAAGTAATCAAGATTAGAAACGAAAAAAACTATATTCATAGATAACATGATTTGCATACAGAAAATAATAAGGAATCCATAAAAATACTATTACAACTAATAAATAAATTCAACAAGGTTGCAAGAATCAAAATCAACAAACAAAAATCAGTTGTATTTCTTTATGCTAGCAAAGAACATTCCAAAAATAAAATTAGGAAAACAACTGCATTTGCAAACATCAACAAGAATAAAATACCTAGAAATAAATTTAACAAAATAAGTACAAAACTTATACAGTGAAAACTACAAAACATCATTGAAAGAAATTAAGGAAGACCTAAATAAGTGGAAACACATCTATGTTCATAGGTTACAAGACACTATTGTTAAGATGGCAGTGCTCCAAAAATTATGTATAGATTCAACACATTCCTTATTAAAATTCCAGTGCTTTTTTTGCAGAAATTGAGAAGTCAATCCTAAAGTTCATATGGAAATATCAAAACAAGAATAGCCAAAACAGGGATGCCTGGCTGGCTCAGTAGGTGGAACATGGAACTCTTGATCTCAGGGTCTTGAGTTCAAACCCCACATTGGGTATGGAGCCTACTTAAAATAAAAAAATTTTTTTAAAAAGAAATCTTTAGGTCAAGATGGCGGAGAAGTAGCAGGCTGAGATGACATCAGACGGCAGGAGATCAGGTAGACAGCCTATCAAACCATTCCGAACACCTACGAATCCAACAGGAGATCAAGAAGAAGAAAAACAACAATTCTAGAAACAGAAAATAGACCACTTTCTAAAAGGTAGGACCAGCGGAGAAGTGAATCCAACGCGTCGGGAAGATAGACCCCAGGGAGAGGGGCCGGCTCCCGGCAAGCGTCGGAGCACAAAATCAGGACTTCTAAAAGTCTGCTCCATGGAGGGACATTGCTCCAGCTGCTAAACTGGGGTGAAGACCTCACGGGGACAGCGTGGACTCAGGTCCTGAGGGGTCACAGAAGGATCGGGGGTGTCTGAGTGTTGCAGAGCTCACAGGTATTAGAGCGGGGAAGCCGGCTGCAGAGACAGAGCTGAGGTTTCCTAGAGCCATGGTCTGTGACATGGGCCGGTGCTCTGTGACACGGGCCGGTGCTCTGTGCGAGGGGTCCCACAAGATCCGGGGAGACTCCGACCCAGGAGAGCTCAGGGATCTACGGGGTTTGGAGAAATCCAGGTGGTACTCTGCCAGAGACAGAGACGCTTGGTCACAGGCTGGGTGAACTCAGAGCGCTCCCAGAAGCCAGTGAGACGGGACTGATTACGCATGATTTTCTCTGAGCGCGCGCGGTCTCCGAGCGCAAACGGGGGCTGGGGAGACCGGAGGGATTAAACGCTTTTCTATGAAGGCGCACTGAAGACTGGGGCCCCTAGCTCTCGGCTCCTCTGAACCGGAGATTGGGAGGCCGCCATTGTCATTCCCGTCCTAGGGAACTCTACAGAAAGCGTTCAGGGAACAAAAGCTCCCGAAAGCGAACCTGAGAGGATTACTTAGCCCGGCCCCTAGTAAGGGCGGTGCAACTCCACCTGGGGCAAAGACACTTGAGAATCACTACAAAAGGCCCCTCCCCCAGAAGATCAAAGAAATCCAGCCAAGACCAAGTTCACTTAACAAGGAGAACAGCGGATTCTTATCTGGACAAAATGACAAGGCAGAAAAACTCACCACAAAAAAAAGAGCAGGAGACAGGACCGAAGGCTAGGGACCTAATCAATACAGACATTGGTAATATGTCAGATCTGGAATTCAGGATGACGATTCTCAAGGTTCTAGCTGGGCTCGAAAAAGGCATGGAAGATATTAGAGAAATCCTGTCAGGAGAAATAAAAGCCATTTCTGGAGAAATAACTAAAGTCTAATCAAGTTGAAATAAAAAAAGCTATTAATGAGGTGCAATCAAAAATGGAGGCTCTTACTGCTAGGATAAATGAGGCAGAAGACAGAATTAGTGATATAGAAGACCAAATGACAGAGAATAAAGAAGCTGAGCAAAAGAGAGACAAACAACTACTGGACCACGAGGGGAGAATTCGAGAGATAAGTGATGCCATAAGACGAAACAACATTAGAATAATTGGGATTCCAGAAGAAGAAGAAAGAGAAATAGGAGCAGAAGGTATACTGAAGAAGATTATTGTAGAGAATTTCCCTAATATAGCAAGGGGAACAAGCATCAAAATCCAGGAGGTGCAGAGAACACCCCTCAAAATCAATAGGAATCGGTCCACACCCCGCCATCTAATAGTAAAACTTACAAGTCTTAGCGACAAAGAGAAAATCCTGAAAGCAGCATGGGACAAGAAGTCTGTAACATACAATGGTAAACATATTAGATTGGCAGCAGACTTATCCACAGAGACCTGGCAGGCCAGAAAGAACTGGCATGATATATTCAGAGCACTAAGCGAGAAAAACATGCAGCCAAGAATACTTTATCCAGCTAGGTTATCATTGAAAATAGAAGGAGAGATAAAAAGCTTCCAGGACAAACAAAAACTGAAAGAGTTTGTAAACACCAAACCAGCTCTACAGGAAATATTGAAAGGGGTCCTCTAAGCAAAGAGAGACCCTAAAAGTATTATCAGAAAGGAACAGAGACAATATACAGTAACAATCACCTTACAGGCAATACAATGGCACTAAATTCATATCTCTCAATAGTTACCCTGAACGTAAATGGGCTAAATGCCCCAATCAAAAGACACAGGGTTTCAGAATGGATAAAAAAAACAAAACCCATCAATATGCTGCCTACAAGAAACTCATTTTAGACCTGAAGACACCTCCAGATTGAAAGTGATGGGGTGGAAAACAATTTACCATGCTAATGGACATCAGAAGAAAGCTGGGGTGGCAATCCTTATATCAGATCAATTCGATTTTAAGCCAAAGACTATAATAAGAGATGAGGAAGGACACTACATCATACTCAAAGGGTCTGTCCAACAAGAAGATCTAACAATTTTAAATACCTATGCCCCTAACATGGGAGCAGCCAACTATATAAACCAATTAATAACAAAATCAAAGAAACACATTGACAAGAATACAATAATAGT